>JANBXA010000731.1:33625000-33682500 GCA_030556225.1 Cricetiscus sungorus
CTATGTCAGCTGCCATGTGGCTCAGTTTAGCCCATGGTACTGGCACATGGTGTTGGCAGCTGGCTCCAACCCCAAGGAAGCCCCAGAGCCTCACCTTTCTATGTCCTGAGTATCAACCCACCTGAGAGACTGCAGGGCTTGGAAGCTACATCCAGCTCCTTGTCCAGAACTTTGCTTAGCTTTGTCAGGGACTATGTTTGGATATTTGAGTCCCCAAGTTGAACACCATATGTAGACAGATTATTCTTGGGCCGCCGGCTTACAAAAAAATGATATGGAGACATTTTATTAATTATAAAAGCTGGACCTATAGCTTAGGCTTGTCCCATTAGCTCTTATAACTTAAATTAAATTAACCTGGCTACATTAATCTATGTTTAGCCTCATGGCTTTTTACCCATTTCTCATCTTGCACCTCCTATTTCCTCTCTGTGTCGTCTAGTGTCTCTCCGGGGCCTAGACTCATCTCCTTTTCCTCTCTCTTTGCCTGTAAGTTCCACCTGACTTCTTCCAGACTAGCTATTGGCCATTTAGCTTTTTACTAAACCAATCACAGTGACGCATCTTCACAGAGTGTAAAGGAATATTCCACAACACCAGGCAAATTAAAAAATGATAAGAATTAAAGTTGCATGATTACAGATGTAGTAAGGTCATTTAAGAATTTCAAAAAAAGTTAAAAAAAAAAATGAAAAAAGATAGCCTGCCTGCATGGATGGTGAACTCTTGTAATTCAGGCACCAGATATGTAGAGATTCCAGAACTAGGGCTTTGAGGCAAACCTGGGCTACATAGTATAATCTGTTACAGACAAAAAACATGATAGCCTTTTCTGGACAAAAGACATGCATGCTAGCTAGAACTTACATACATTGTATTATACTATTGAAGGTTAAAGTATGTCTTGGGATACTCACTCATCTGGTGGGGGAGATGCCATGATCACAAGGTGGTTCCCCAGGTCAAGGTTCCTCCATCATACTTGGATGTACTGACCCTACAAGCTCTCTAAATGCAGGAAAGTCGACTACAGTTTGAAGTAGTGAGGAACTTCATCCTTGCTCTTACGTATATGTAAGTGCTTTATATATATATAAAACAATAGTGTATGTGTGTGATGGGTGTGTGTTGTTTGTGTGACGTGTGTGTATTTGCAGGGAGAGCGGCTTGAGAAGCGGCTCTGCAAATGTAGAGTGATTACTGATTTCCTGGAGAGCAGGTTCCTCCAATCAGATCAGGTAGTTTACAACCTCCTGTAACTCGATTCCAGGGGACCTGATGTCTTCTTCTAGCTTCTTCACACACCCGCACATATGTACACACAATTGTTTTTAATATATATCTTCCAAGTATAGTGGCTATCACCTGTCATCTCAGCACTTGTGAGGCCCAGGCAGGAGGATTATTATGGGTTTCAGGCCAGCCTGGGATACATAGTGAGTTCCAGGCCAGTCTACTACAGAGTAAAACTCACTAAAGGAAAAACAAGCAAATCCCACTCAAACACAAAGTCGTGAAATGATCTAAACAAAACCAAAAGAAACAAACAATCATGTTCTTGGAGCTCTTTCCATGACAGACACATAGAACTACCCTTTTGTATTTTTATTATTATTTTTGTTTTTGTTTTTTGGGACAGGGTTTCTCTGCCTGCCTCTGCCTTCTGAGTGCGGGAACTAAAGGTGTGCACCACCACTGCCTGGCTATCTCTTACATATTTTAATAATTCTTTAAATAAAAGATGCACTTATTTGTTGTGTGTATGTATGCACTCTAAGTGTGGGTAAGTACATATGCATATGGAGCTTAGAGGACTTTGTGGAGCTGGTTCTGTTTCCACCTTTATACATGGGTTCTGGGAATCGAACTCAGGTCATCAATTGTCCTGGTTTGCTTTCTATTGCTGTGGCAAAGACCATAACCAACTTGAGGAGCTCCTTGGGAAGTAGCTCATAGGTCAGCTTCCTGAGTGCTGGGATTACAGGTGTGCTGCCACGCTGGGCTTGTGACTCTTTTTATTTATTTATTTAGAGATAGGATTTCTCTGTATTGCTTTGAAGCCTGTCCTGGAACTTGCTCTATAGGTCAGGCTAGCCTCAAATTCATAGAGATCTGCCTGCTTCTGCCTCCTGAGTGCGGGAACTAAAGATGTGTGCCACCAGTGCCCAGCCTTGTGACTCTTTTAAAGACACCCTTCACTGAGGTAATATTGAGAAGCTGAGTCCTCAGGGTTCAGATAGCCTATTATGATTACTATCCTATTTTTAAAAACTGGTAAATCTGGGCACAGAGACCAACAGAGAGAGATTATGTGAGCAAATGCATGAAGGAATCAGCCATGTACAAGCCAAAAAAAAAAAAAAAAAAGGCCCTATTCCATGCCATAGTCCGCCAGCCAACTGACCACGAAGAGCTCCACACTCCCTACCTCTGCTTCAGATTTCTGCCTCTCCAGTATGCTCTGGACAGACCTCCCGTCTCTGATGTGCCATCCAGACTTCCCATCTCTGATGGGGTCACTGTGTCAGCTGCCACAGTTGTAACACAAGCTGGAGAGAAGGGCTTTGTTGTAGAGAGCCATGTAGTGCCACGCCTTAAAGTGGCACTGGCTTCCGCCTTACACCTTCTGCTGGTGAAGGCTCTCTGGTGTAAACAAGCCTGTTCAGCCTGTCTGCTTCACATTAGAGTAGCCTATCTGCAGAGTCCACGAGGCTCACTGGGGTTGGTTAGCTCAAGGGTATTTAAGCCTGTGCAGGGGTCTACACAGAAGAAGATCTACCCGGAGTCCCGTCTTCCTTGCAGGCGAGGGCAGGCACGTACACTTTGTAAGGAGCAAAGACTCAGATTGGATTGCAGTTTCAGAGATTTCATTAGTGCCTTCTTGGACTTGTTTGCTTAGGGCATGTGGTGGTATAGGATGCTATGAAACAAGCATTCTGTTTACCTTGTGGCCACTGGAAAACAGAAAAAGACAAGAAGGGATTGGGGTCCCATTGAGCCCCTTAAAGGCATATCACTTAACTACCTTCCACCAAGGTCATCTTGAAAAAGCTCCAACTTCCCAACAGTTTCAGGTTGGACACTGAGCCATCAGCACAGGGGCACTTGGATGCTATTTCAGATCAGAATCATAGCTGCAGCTACCCGGAGAGGGCTGTTTGCCAGCAGTGTTGGCCTCTGGCAGGCAAGGCAGCCAACCCTCAGTGACCTGGCAATTTTCCTAACCTCCAGGCTCCCAACACAACTTCCTATTGGCTGAACCCAAATGGAAGGCAAAGAGCAGGAGAGCAGGTGATGCCAATTGTATCTGTCAATCACAGGACAGGTGGCAAGCACTGTCTAGGGTGAGCAACTCTCTCCAGCAGAGTCCTGAAGGCCTTTGGCAGTAGGCAGGTGTTAATCCCCACCATTTCCTGTGGTATCATGCATTGTCTTTCTGCTGCATTAGTCTTCACTGGATCTTCAGCCCAAACCCCATGTTCCCACCATCACCAGGGACCCTATGCACCTGTTTCTCCTGTCACTTGAATAAACCTCCCTGTTCTGTTAACTCAAATTATGTTTCAGTTCTTAACGACACCACCACATTCTTGGAGAAAACAATGCCCTGGTTGAATTAGTGGTGCCATCACGGCTTTCACAATACTCTGTAGCACATTCTCAGCTTCATATATTGATGTAGTTTGCTTTTGCTTTTGAAATAGACTCATATTGTATAGCCCAGGCTGGCCCAGAGCTCCCTATGTAATATAGGATTACCTTGAACTTCTGATCCTCTTGCTTCCAACCTTCTAAGTATTGGGATTACCACTCTAGTTGTATGTGGTGCTAAGGAACAAACCTGGGGTTTGTGCATGTGAAGCAAGTACTCTAGCAACTGAGGTATACCCTCAGCTTTGAGTGGTATTTTGTTACTGTTGTTAACTGTTGGGATTGTCAATGTCTGTCTTCATGGTAGATGATGATTGGCTAGAGACCATGTTTTTTTTACTCAGCAATTCAATCACAGTATCTGATTGGTAAAAAAAATGCTTGATGGAGGCTGGAGATATGGCTCAGAGGTTAAGAGAACTGGCTGTTCTTCCACAGGTCCTGAGTTCAATTCCCACCTGGCAGCTCACAACTGTCTATAACTCCAGTTCCAAAGGATTTGATACCCTTACACAGACATACATGCAGGTAAAACACCAATAAATGCTCATAAAATAAAAATAAATAGGACTGGAGAGATAGCTCAGCAGTTAAAAGAACTGGCTGCTCTTTCAGAAGTCCTGAGTTCAATTGCCAGCAATCACATGGTGGCTCACAACCCCATTCCCTTTTCTGGCCTGCAGGCAGAATACTGTATATATAATGAAGAAAATTTTAAAACATATTGTTTTTCACAAAAAGGAATGCTTGAAGAATTGGGGAAATGACTCAGTGGGTAGTCCCTGCCATGCAAACAAGAGGGTCTGGGCTTGGGACATAATGTTGAACATCTCTAATTCTAGCACCTGGGGAACAAAAACTGGAGGGTTCCTGAATCTCACTGACCAGCAAGTCTAGCTAAATTGCTTAACTGGGTATAGTAAGAAAGCCTGTCTCAAAAAAATAAGGTAGAGAATGATAGAGCAAGGCATGCAGTGTGAATACTTGGCTTCTGCTCACATGTGTACACACTTACATGTGCATGCTGTACATCTGGGTACACAAGCACATACATCCTTCATGCAAATTCTTATTGAATAAATGAGTGAATACATCTTGTTTTTTCTCTTTTGTTTGTCTTAGTGTCTTAATCATTGTTCTATTGAAATCAAGAGACACCATGACAAAGGCAACACTTTTTTTTGGGGGGGGGTTTCAAGACAGGGTTTCTCTATGGTTTTGGAAGCTGTCCTGGAACTAGCTCTTATAGACCAGGCTGGTCTCGAACTCACAGAGATCAGCCTGCTTCTGCCTCCCTGAATGCTGGGTTTAAAGGTACGAGCCACCATTGTCCAGCTGACAAAGGCAACTCTTTAAAAAAAACATTTAATGGGGTCTTGCTTATAATTTCAGAGGTTTAATCTATTAACAATATGGCTGGGAGTGTGTAATGGACCAGCCTGACTCCATCTTAAGATTAAAGCAATCATGTTACTAAGTCAAATAAGTTCATTCCTGTTTTCTGTCAAACTTGGGTTTGGCTATGCCTTGATCCAATTTCTGGAATTTGACACACTCACTCCTTATACCCTATGGCCAGGGGAGCAGGTAGGCAATCTTTACTCTCCATCTTCTCCTCCAAATCCAGTCCCCCAGTCTCACCCCAACTCTATAGCAGACAAATTGTGCATCCTCCCCTTCTTCTCAACTCCCGTCTCCAGCAGATCACACAGATCTTCTATTCTGTCCTTACAACCTCACACATTTGTCTCAGCTGCCTTCATACCCCAGACCAAATGCTGTAGACTTTCTTCCTTGTCTGTCCCCATTCCCAGTGGTCTATTTAGAACCTGGTAGCTCACCATGCTTTCCTCTCCCATGTGGGGTCCCTCAGCAACATTCCCCCACCTAGCCCATCCCACTTCTAATTACCAGCTCCCAGTAACTAGAAACACACTCTATCCCGAAAGCCCAGAGTCTACACCTGGCAGGTTCTCAGAAGAATTCTCTACCAGGCAGCACACAGCCACTGCATTGTCATAAGAACCAGAGAAGGCAACAGAAACTGAGAAATAGAACATCTAAGAACAAAGACAAGACTAGATATTAGCAACTAGAATTACAATCACCACAAAACCAGATGCCTAGATGCCAGTGTAAAAACACAATAATTATATCTCCACTAGAGCCCAGCAACCCTACTACAGTAGGTCCTTAAAGAAAAAACGTATAAATCCATTAATAAAATCTACAAAAGCACAAACAGTGGAATGAAATATAAACAGTTCAAGACTTGTGTCTTAGTTAAGGTTTCTCTTGCTATAAAATGACAAGATGACCATGGCACTTCTTACAAAGGAAAACATTTTCGGAGTTTTAGTCATCATTGGCATGGCAGTACATGGCAGTGTGCAGGCAGACTTGGTGCTGGAGAAGGAGCTGAGAGTTCTACATCTTGTAGGCAACAGGAAGTGAACTGTATCACTGGTCAAGGCTTAAACATATATGAGACCTCAGAGTCCACCCACTTCCTCTACTTCCAACGAGACCACACCCACTCTCACAAGGCCACACCTCCTAATAGTGCCACCCCCTTTGGGGGCAATTTTCTTTCAAACCACCACAGCTTGCAAATGGAAATAAAATCGATAAAAATAACCCAAACTGGAAATGAAAAATTTAGGAACTCAAACAGGAGCCTGTAGCAGCCTCTCGCCAGTGAACATGTAATGGCGGCCACAACCCCCTTTGGGCGTGGCTTCAGGCAGACAGAAGTGGAAAGAGGGGAGTGTGAGGTGGTCTCATTTGTGAGCTTTTCACCCTTTGGTCAGCGGATCTGAAGGGCAAAGAAGCAGTCCCATGGTTCTTTATTATTATCTGTGTAAGTGTTCCCTGTTTCCCAATGAACACCCATTTTTTGCTTATCGTGAATCTAGTGAAATCATTACACCCTTGCCTTCAGAAACCTCAGAGACCAACATAATACAAGAGATGGAAGAGAAACTCTCAGTTACTGAAGAAAAGAGAGAAGAAATGGATACCGCAGTCAAAGAAAATGTTAAAAAAAAAAAAAAAATTCAGGCACAAAGCATCCAGGAAATCTGGGACCTATGGAAAAACATAAACAAAACAAAACAAAACCCCCACCAAATCTATGAAACATAGAAATAGAGGAAGGAGCTGGGTGGTGGTGGTGCACGTCTTTAAGCCCAGCATTTGGGAGGCAGAGGCAGGCGGATATTTGTGAATTCAAAGCCAGCCTGATCTACAGAGGAGCTCCAGAACAGGCTTCAAAGCTACACGGAGAAGCCCTGTCTCAAAACAACAAAAAACAAACAAAAACAAACAAACAATCAAATAAACAAACAAGAAAAGAAAAAAGAGGAAGAAGCAGAAACATAGATCAAAGACACAGAAAATATTTTCAATATAATCTTAGAAGAAAAGTTTCCCAACCTAAAAAAGAGGTGCCTATCAAGTTTCAAGAAGCACACAGAATTCAAAATGGATTAGATTAGCAAGGAAATTACCCTAGCACATAATAATCAAATTGCTAAACATATAAAACAAAGAGAGAATATTAAAATCTGCAAGAAGAGATAAACCCAATATTTCTCTAATTATTCCATGAAAGAGAAATAGAAGTAACATTACCAACTCCTTTCCTCCCCACCCCCCAAGACAGGGTTTCTCTGTGTAACAGCCCTGGCTGTCCTGGAACTAGTTCTGTAGACCAGGCTGGCAGATATCTGCCTGCCTCTGCTTTTCAAGTGCTAGCATTAAAGGCATGTGCCAACACCTCCCAGCTCTGCCCAACTCTTTTTATGAGGCATGTTCCAACACCTCCCAGCTCTGCCCAACTCTTTTTATGAGGCCACAGTTACTCTGATACCTAAATCATATAAAGATTTATCAAAAAAGAGAATTTCAGACCAGTTTCCCTTTTTACAGCAACTCCACAACCAGCATCAACTTACACAGACAGAATCTCAAATCAAAGGAACTAAAATCAGGAACAAGACAAGGTTGTTCACTCTCTCCATAACTATTAAATACAGTACTTGAAGTCTTTTTGTTTGTTTGATTGTTTTTGTTTTGTTTTGTTTTTTGAGCAGCTTTTCTCTGTAGCTTTAGAGCCTGTACTGGCACTCACTCTGTAGACCAGGCTGGCCTCAGACTCACAAAGATCCTCCTGCCTCTGCCTCCTGAGTGCTGGGCTTAAAGGCATGCACCACCACCACCTGGCAGTACTTGAAGTCTTAGAGCAATTACACAACTAAAGATCAAGGGGATACAATTAAGAAGGGAAGAAGTCAAAGTATCTATTTACAGTTGATACAATAGTATAAATAAGTGACTTTAAAAGTTCCACCAGGAAACTCCTATAGCTGATAAACACTTTTTAGCAAAGTAGCAGGAAACAAAACTAACACAGAAAAATCAATAGCCTTTTTATATACAAATGATAATCAGACTGAGAAAGAAATGAGGGAAACAATACCTTTCACAAAAACCTCAAATAATATAAAAATCTTGGGGTAATGCTAACCAAGCAAGTGAAAGACTTATATGATAAAAAAACTTCAAGATATTAAATAAAGAAATTGAAGATACAAATAGAAGGAAAGATCTCCAATGCTTATGGATCAATAGGATTAATATAGTAAAAGTGGACATCCTACCAAAAGCAATCTACACATGTGTGGTGGTTTGAACAGGAATGCCCTCATAGACACATATGTTTGAGTACTTGGCACATAAGGAGTGGCACTATTAGAAGGTGTGGCCTTGTTGAAGTAGGTATGGTATTGTTGGAGGAAGTGTATTACTATGGAGGTGGGCTTTGAGGTCTTAGATATGCTCAAGCCACACTCAATGGGACAGTCTCTCCTCCTGCTACCTACAAATCATGATGTAGAATTATCAGATACTTCTATAGCACCATGTCTGCCTGCACATCACCATGCTTCCTACCATGATGATAATGGACTGAACCTCTGGAACTGTAAGCCACTCCAATTAAGTGTTTTCCTTTATAAGAGTTGCTGTGGTCATGGTGTCTCTTTCCAGCAATAATTCCCTAACCAAAACAAGATGCAATGCATTTCCCACCAAAACCCAACACAATTCTTTGTAGAACTTGAAAAGACAATTTTCAGCTTCATGAAAACACAAAAAACCCAGGACAGCTACAGCAGTCCCAGATAATAAAAGAACTACAGGAGGTATCACCATGCCTGATCTCTGATTGCACTATAGAGCTATAGTAATAAAAGCAGCATGGTATTGGCACCAAAACACACATGTTAATTGATGAAATTGAACTGAAGACCCACAAATAAGTGCACATGCACAGACACCTGATTTTTTTTTTTTTTTTTTTTTTTTTAATAACGAAGCCAGAAATACACACTGGAAAAAGCATAGCTTCTTCAACGAAAGTTTCTGGTAAAACTGATGGCTGAATGTAGAAGAATGCAAATAGATGCATATTTACCACATGCACAAAACTGAACAGTAAGTAGATCAAAATTCTCAACATAAAACCAGATATGCTAAACCTGACAGAAGAGAAATGGGGAATCACCTTGAACTCATCAGCACAGGAAATGACTTTCTGAAGACCACAGGTGCTAAGAACAATAATGAATAAATAAATAGGACCTCATCGAACTGAAAAGCTTCTGAATGGCAGAGGACACCACTGTTTGGACAAAATAGCAGGATTCAGAATGGGAAAAGATTTTTTTTTTTTTAACAACTACTTATCTCATAAAGGACTAATATAAATATATATAAATAACTAAACATCTGTACAGATCTAAACAGAGAATTATCAAAAGAGAAAACTCAGAGGCATGAAAAACACTTAAAGAAATGTTCAACATCCTTAGTTACCAGGAAAACTCATCTTGTAGCAACCATAATGGCCATAACACAGGTAACAGCTCAGATGGAGAGAATATGGAGTAAGGGGAACAGTTACCCATTGCTGGTGGGAGTGCAAACTTGTATAATCTCTATGAAAATCAGTGTGGGGGTTCCTCAGAAAGATGGAAGTGGATCTACCTCGAGATCCAGCTATACCATCTGGGGGAATATAGCCAGAGGATGCTTCCTTTACAAGGTTGGCTGAAGTACAGCAAAAATTCAAGTCACAGCCTATGAGGGTGTCTGCAGTTAAAGTAAGGGTAAATAGTGGTGTACCATAACTTGGGATGCATGTGTGTGGGAAGACCCCATTGAGGCTGAGAACTCCAAACCTTCAGATTCTCAGGGGTTTATCTCAACTGAGGAAGTTGTCTCTCCTCCCTTTGCAGAAGATGTATTCTTGTCCCCAGCCCCTGAAATATTGTCTTTTCAGATTTTTGATTTAGAGAATTAATGCTTCATTATCTACTAAACTATCAGAGACTTTCTCTGAAGAAGATGCCAGGCAAGGCAACACTGTTGTCCTTCAGGGTGTATCAATAGTTACCTCTTGACCTACAGACTTAGGGCTGCTAGATAGGCTAGAGGGGAGGTAGAAAGTGTAGTCATGGCTGGGTGGTGGCACATGCCTTTAATCCCAGGACTCAGAAGGCAGAGTTAGGCAGATCTCTGTGAGTACGAGTACATAGCTACACAGAGAAACCCTGTTTCCAAAAAAAAAAAAAAAAAAAAAAAAAGGAAAAGAAAGAAAGAAAGAAAGAAAGAAAGAAATGAGGAGGTATGCTACACTACTAAAGAGCTTAGTGAGTTTGTTAATTCATTCAAACAGAAATCTGGGGTCTGGGGAATGGGGCTTAAGGGTACAATAAAATGGTACAAAGAACATATAACTGGATCAGGCTGAGTTTATTGATATGGGCTACTGAGTGGAGAGACTAAGTTTAATATGGATGCTTGCACAGTTTAAAAGTTATCAAAAGTTGTTTGAATGGTTGGCTGAAGCATTTGTTAAAAGATGGCCTCCTAAGAAGAGCTGGAGATACCTGATATCCCTTGGCTTAGTGTTGATGATGGGATTATTAAGGTTCAGTAAAATTGCAATGCTAGAGTGGGTACACTGTGTAAAACCTAATCCTCCACAATGGGAAGGCCCAGAAGACACGTCCTTCACTAACCCTGTAAGATGAGAAATCACAGTGAGGAACAGCAGCACATTTGAAGAGCTTTGTTTTGACTTTTCCTTTGTGCAAGATCTTAGGGCCAGAGATGCTGCTTGCTCACTTGTATGAATTAAATGCAGTGGGTTTACTGGGGACCCAAAGTAGCATGGGACCAGGTGGCAGCAGTGGCACAGGGCCAGGTGATAGCAGTGACTCACCAAGACAACGGTCATAGTTATCATATTGGGCAACATAGACAAAGCCATGTCCCTAATGGCCTGACATGTAATGGGTGACACAGGCAAAGTGAGTTTTATGATGGCATAACTTGGATATTTGATACTGGCTAATCAATCATGGTGTTTCCAGGTATGAAATAGAAAAAAAATGCATACTCTATTTTGTTTGATTTGTATAAGCAGAAGAATAATTTTTTCCTTATTTTGAGACAGGGTCTCTCTACATAGCTCTGGCTGTCTTGGAATTCACTATATAGACCATGCTGGCCTAGAACTCATAGAGATTTTCATGCCTCTGCCTCCAGAATGCTGGAACTTAAGGAGTGCACCACCACTGTCTGGGCTAATATGAATTTTTGAATTAAAAAATTTTTAATATATTTTTAGGCTGGAGGTGGTGATGCACGCCTTCACTTATTTATTTATTTATTTATTTATTTATTTATTTATTTATTTATTTATTTATTTTTTTGACACAGGGTTTCTCTGTGGCTTTGGAGACTGTCCTGGAAGTAGCTTTGTAGACCAGGCTGGTCTCAAACTCACAGAGATCTGCCTGCCTCTGCCTCTCAAGTGCTGGGATAAAAGACGTGTGCCACCATTGCCTATCACACATACACACACACACACACACACACACACACACACACACACAAAGAGATGATTAATCTTATACCAGGATACATTTTCCTAATAATTATCATCCTTTAAGATATTAAACTTTTTATTCCAAAGATTAAAAGGCTAATATATCTGTGCTTTTAGACATATTTTATATGTGTATTATATAAATACACACACACACACACATAAGAATATTTTTAGAAATGTAAGGATATTTTAGACTATTACTGCCTCTTTAGAAGCAAACACGTGAAGGCCTGGAGAGATGGATCAGCAATTAAGGGCAGTGGTTCTCCTAAGGACCCAGATGTGACTCCCAAAAATCACATGGTGGCTAATAACCCTCTGTAACCCCATCTTCAGAGGACCTGATTTCTTTTTCTAGTGTCATGGGCATTGTCCATATGTGATACACAAACATACATGTAGGGCAAAACACCCATACACATAAAATAAATCTCAAAAAATTAAAAAAAATAAACAAATGGGTTTTTCAAGATCTGTATCTTATCTAGGCATATGTAAGAGACAACCCAAAGCCTATCTATGAAGATGTCTTAGAGCTTACAGATAATCTTAATGTGTTGTATCCTAATGACTTATTTGGAAGAATTGTTTATCTCTGTTTATAATTAAAAGTATTAAAGTCATAAATGCCAAACTTTATCCTGCTCTAGATGCCTTGTAAAGTGCTAAAAATGTAAATGTTTCTTGTAACAAGAAAAATAACTTTTAGGTAGGGTTTCTATTGCTGTGACCGTGGTGACCCTCATAAGAGAAAACATTTGATTGGGGCTGGCTTACAGTTCAAAGGTTCAGTCCATTGTGATCACGGGAGAAGCAGAGCAGCGTGCAGGCTGACATGGTGATGGAGAAGGAGCTGAGAGTCCTACCTCTTGATTCCACAGACAGCAGACGCAGCTGTGTGCCACACTGGGCAGGACCTTGAACATAGGAGACCTCAAAGTCCACCTCCACAGTGACAAACTTTCTCCAACAAGGTCACATCTTCTAATAGTGTCACACCCTATGGGGGGGCGTTTTCTTTCAAACCACTACAGTGCCTGTTATAATGACTCAAATATTTAACAAATAATTGATTAAAATTTTGTTAAGAAAACAAAATGACTAGTGCATTTTTCAACTGTTAAATATCTAACAGATACCATATATATTTTCTGTGTTTTTATTTAAAATGGCCTCATTAAAATTGTTTTTTTAAATTTTGTATTAACAATAGAAATGTTAAGATTAAAATATGTTCTAAAAGATCTTTTAAAATATTGTTGTAACTAAGTTGACTATTATAAATATTATTAAAAAAATTTAAGGTCAAAATTCAGTACCCTGAGACAAAATTAATACCTTATTCTCAAAAACAATATTTTCTTAAGTATTGATCTGTTTTCCCAAGTAGAGAAGACTACTTTTTAAGTAATCTGTGGTGGCTTTAACCATAGAAAAATTCTGTTTAGAGAGTTAGTCTTATTTAGAACATTTTTGCTCAATTGCATAGTAATTGTAAAACTCATTATCAGACAAATATTTAAATCTGTTTATAAAATTTTGTCTATTAGATAAATAACACATGGTATTGTAAAAGACTTAACTATGATAGCTAAAATTATAAGTTACAGGGTTTTCCTCAAAGGATAAAGAAAACAGATGATCTCAGCAACTAAAAGAAAGAAGATATCATATCAAAAACTCCATTCTGATTCTTAGGTGAGCTATATCCAAGCAGTGAACTTTATCATATCATCTGAGAACACATTCATACAGACTTTGAAAATGCTGAATTAATTCTATTGACATTGCCATTGACAATTGAATACCCTGAGTTAACTAAACATTTCTCTCACTTCTCATGTTTCTTAAATTCTTTAATGATTACATCTAAAATTTTAAAATAATATTTAATATTCCATTGGGTACATTTCTCGTTTCTTATTTCTTCTTCTTTGTCTTCTTTTTCTCCTTCTCCTTCTCCTTCTCCTTCTCCTTCTCCTTCTCCTTCTCCTTCTCCTTCTCCTTCTCCTTCTCCTTCTCCTTCTTCTTCCTCTTCTTCTCTTCTTCTGACACAGGGTTTCCCTGTGCAATAGCCTTGGCTGTCCAGGAACTCACTTTGTAGGCCTCACAGAGATCCGCCTGTCTCCGCCTGAGTGTTGGGGACAGAGTTTTATTCTTAATGGTTACCAGTGATTCCTCTCTCCCGAAGACTATTCTGCCCACTACTCAATCTGGTCTTTATCAGACCCTAGGAATGAGCCTCCTAGCCATGGGAATCTTACAATGTTAATACACAATATGAGGACAACTTGGTCAGCCAGGGGAGCTGTCAATGGGAACTGAAAAGACGCTGTCTACAGAGACTGACAGGCAATGCTGGGATGTGGAGGGGCTGGGATGTTGCAGATCCACAGGTGAATTACCTATCCCAGGCCAGCTTTAGTCCCAGAATAACCACTCCTTGCCCACCCCTGTCAGAACTAAAGTCCTGTAACTCATGGATAAAGGCCTTTTGGAATCTATTAGCTTGCATATCCCTAGCTTTCACCAACCCCAAAGCTAAGAATGTCCTCAGATAGCGTCTGAGGCATATAGGAAAGCTTCCCTCATGGTGCTGCAGCAGCCTCTCTGTTGTAAACTTCAATGTGTTTTAAAATTTCTTTTTAGATTGACATACTTATTTGTTTGTTTATTTTGTGCAGGAGTGTTCTGCCTGCATATGTACATGTGCATAGTGACACCTGGTACCTGTGGAGGTCAGAAGAGGATATCAAATCCCAAACAGTGGTGAGCCACCGTATGGGTGCTGCTCGTTAGACCTGGTCCTCTGCAAGAACAAGTGCTCTTAACTGCCGGGCCACTTTCCAATCTCATCTCACCAATATATTTCAAAATTGCCTTGATTTATAACTTTCTTTGTTCCATAAAACTATGAAGTTGCATCCACCTTGGAGTATGAAATTTGTTGTAACCTAAATCTGTGTTCTCAGGACTTAATCACTCAAATTTGTCTCCAGAACAAACTTCTTTTATTCCCTTAATGTGGAAGCTGTGTTTTTTGTATTGACAAGGGTGTGTGGGGATGGGGTCTTGCTTTCTGCATTGAGCACATAGAGATCACAGGATCCTTTATGGGAATTGGGTCCCTCCTTCTACAGTGTGTGTCCCTGGGATTGAATTTAGGTTGTCAGGCTTGGCAGCCGGTGCCTTTATCTGCTGAGCCATCTCACCAGTGAGACAGGGTTTTTGAAAGCCATTCTGCAGGTGTGTCTGTATCCGGGGATGGCTTTGCATTCTCACCATTTTGCCTCCATCTCCCCAGAGCAGGGATTATAGACGAAGGCCACCAACCCAGGAATTTTAGGAGTAGTATCATCCTATTAGATAACACTTGGTTTATTAGAAAGCATTTTCATATCCAAACTATCTGTTTTTGATCTAGTAGGGATTTTTATTTTTGTACTGGAGACTGAACCTAGCTTTACATATATCATTGAGATACATTTTCAATCTTTACCTCAGTTTTGAAGTTAAACTGGGTCCACTCCCTTTTTTTCTTGTCACGGTGACCAAAAATACACGCTAGGAAGCAACTTAAGGGAGGGAAGGATTGTTTCGGCTCAGTGTTGGCGAGGGCACAGTCTGGGACAGTGGGATAGAGTTCCCAGTGTCGGGAGCTCGAGACTTGGCTTGTTCTCATCTTACAGATCACGAAGCAGGTAGCTTGGGTGAGCATTTGGGCTACAATAAAGCCTGCTGCCAGTGAACACTTCTGTCAATGAGCCTCATTTCCTAAAGGATGGTCAATCTCTCAAAATAGCGCTATAAGTTTTGGACTAAGTGTTCAAACAGCCCAACCTGTAGCGGACATTTCAAATGCAAACGAGTCACTGAATTCTGTCTCAACAGTCCAAGTATGCAAGGCCACCTTCAGTAAAGGATCAGGGGTCACCTAACCCTGTGGGCTAATCCACTCTAGTGTGTAAGTCTGAAAAATACTCTGGCCAGGATATTTCCCTGTTCTCTTTTTAGAAGCAATGAGAAGGGATCAAGGTAAGGGAGAATCATGCAACCTAGGACCATGTTTTCTGACCTTTGTTCACCTGACAATCTCTGGGGGGCAAAGGCCCCTGCATGATCATCTGTTGCTTTCACTATTGTTTACCTTAGGAGGGTTGTAATAGGGCTGGTACAAGCTGGAAAATGCCGACAAACCCAGACTTCTCTCTACAGTTATTTACCAGGGGCTTGGGGAATGCTCCTGGTGACCTTGTAAGAATGGGGACTGGGCAGTAGGCTGGTTAGAGGGCTCAGTGGTTAAGAGCGCTTACTGCTTTTCTGAGGACCTGGTTTCCAGCACCCACATGGCAACTCACCATCAGCTGTGACTCCAGTCTGAGGGAATCCAGCAATTCTTCTGGCCTCTGTGGGCATTGCACGCTCATGGTGCACATGTACACACGCAGGCAAAACACTCACACACATGAAGTAAAATCTTTGAAAAAGAAGAATTTAGGTCTGAGATTTCAGGTCATTATGAAACTTGAAATATAGATTTTTCCCTTATTTCTTTTGGAAACTTCTTAGATTTGTTTTATATGTATGTTTGCCTGTATGTATACATGTGTGCCACATGTATGTCTAGTGCCTTCAGAGGTCGAAAGAGGACATCAGATCCCTCAATTGGATTTGCAGGTGCTTCTGAGCTGTCATGTGGGTTCTGTGGATGGATCAGCAGGCACTCTTAACCTCTGAGTCAGTCTGTCTGTCCCTGTCTGCAGCTCCCCCCCCCCCCCCGTCTATTTTTTTTTTTTTTCTGAGACAGAGTTTCTCTATGTCATTCTGACTGTCCTGGACTGGTACTCACTCTGTAGACTAGGCTGTCTTTGAACTCACGGAAATCTTCCTGCCTCTGCCTCCTGAGTGCTGGGATTAAAGGCGAGCGTCCCCACTGCCAGGCACTGAGCCATTTCTTAAATCGTGTAATAAAGGGTCTCATTATGAAGCCCTGGTGGGTCTGGAACTTGCTATGTAGATCAAGCTGGCCTCAAACTCACAGAGATCTTCCTGCCTCTGCCTTATGAATGTTTGGATTAAATATATGTGCAACCATGCCTGGCAAGACTTTCCCTGCTCATAACTACTTCCAGCTAATCTAATATAATTAACAACCAGATCCTACAGCAGATGCAGATACAGTGAATGACAGAAAGGCTAATATTTTGGCATATTTATGGGAATCTTCATCAAAGTTTCTTGTATTCATTTTCTTTCTTTCATGTGGTAGCTTGAAAGAGAATGATACCCATGGGCTCATGTTTGAATGCTTGGTACCTAGTTAGTGAAACTATTTGGGAAAGATTTGGGGGTGTGGCCTTGTTGGAAGAGGTGTATCCCTGGTGGTGGAATTTGAGGTTTCAAAAGCCCACCCCAGGCCCAGCGTCTCTGTCTACCTGCTTCCTATAGATCAGATGTAAAGCTCTCAGCTACTGCTCCAGCACCATGCCTGTTTCCCACCATGATGATCATGGAGAAACCCTCTAAAACTGTAGGCAAGATCTGAATGAAATACCTTTTATGCTTGTTTGTTTTTCTAGATACATTTTCTCTGTAGCTTTGGAGCCTGTCCCGGCACTCACTCTGTAGACCAGGCTGGCCCTGAACTCACAGAGATCTGCCTGCCTCTGTCTCCTGAGTGCTGGAATTAAAGGCATGCACCACCACGGCCCAGTGAAATGCATTCTTTTATAAGGGTTGTCATGGTCATGGTGTCTCTTTACAGCAATAGAAAAGTGACTAAGACATCCAATTAGGCTGATAAGAATAAATTTGGGTAGCATAAAGGAAAAACCAGATAATCTCCAAAGCTTCAGGAATAGAATTATAAAGCTAAGCACAAATTCATGACATATTACTAAAAACAAATACCACATATTTTTGTATACTTGTAACCTAAATTTAGAATGTAAGTGGGAGGGAGGGACTGGAAAGATGGCTCAGCAGTTAAGAGTATGCACAGGGCCCAAGTTCCCAGCACCTCTGTCTGTCAGCTCACAACTGTAACTCCAGCTCCAGGATCCAACATCCTCTTCTGCACATGTTAGGAGCAGGTTTTCCTGCTGGCCTGGTCTCATAGCTGTGCCAGTCTCAAATAACACATAGAGATGTTGTATTAGATATAAAGCTGTTGGCCTGTTACTAGCATTTTTTTTTTTTGTCTAGTTCTGTCTTAAACATTAACCTATTTCTATTAATCTAAGTGTTTCCACGTGGTCTTATCTTACCAGAGAGAGGGTCTGAGTTCTGTTCTTTCCATCCTACATGTTGAATCTCCTTCTCCATCTGTCCCTGGATCTTTCTTGTCTCCTCCTCCCGCCTATCTTGCTTTCCTATTGACCAATAGGGCTTTATTCATTAACCAATAAGATAAACACATTTACAAAATGACATCTCCCATCATCTCCTCTTTTCTGTTACCTTAACATAGTAAAGTACATAACAAAACAGTTATCAAATAAAAACCACAGTTAACAATATTTAGTCCATTAACATTTAGTAAAATTTAAAGAAATTATTTTATCATCTATCCTATCTTTGTGAGTCTAAAGTCTTATTTGTAACTTATCTTTAATCCTAACTAAGGAAAACTATAACTATCTGTCTTCAATTCCATCAAAACCCACAGAAGGATAATATATAACCTCTAGAAATGACAGAGACAACTCACTACCTGGTCAGTCACCCAAAGTTTTTCTGTGATGTTCCATCTTCAGCCTATAGGCCATAGTGTGTCTGGTAGACTCCTCAGCAAAGCAGGAAACTTTAAACTGTCCCACCTGTGTTGGCAGTTTGTCAGTCACTTTTCTCTGTGTCCTTTAGACTGTCTGGCAGACTCTTCCATGAAGCAGGAACCCTGTAGCAATGTCCATCTTGTATCAGCAGTCTCTCAGTCCTACATGTTGAATCTCCTCCTCCCTCTCCCCGAATCCTCTTTGTCTCCTACTCCCTCGTATCTTGCTTTCCTAGTGGCCAACAGGGCTTTATTCATTAACCAATAAGAGAAACATATTTACAGAATGACATCTCCCATCATGTATACATGTGACATGCATGCACATAAGTAAAAATAAGTCTCAATTAAAAAAATCTGGGTGTGCCTGTGCATACTGTAACCCCAACACTGAGAGACACAGACAGACAGATTCTGGACTCAACAGCCAGAAAGTGGAGGGAGGAGCGGGCCTGTGAGAGACCCTTCTGAAAAACCTAAGGTGGAGAGCCAACACGACTCAGGATAAAGGCTCCTATTGCCACATTTAACACCAGGAGAGAGAACTGGCTTATTAAGTTGTCCTTTGTCCTCATACAAATGCTGATGTGAGTGTTCATACATGTATATAGGCACATAGAAAAATTAAGTTAAATGTAGTTTTTTAAAAAGCAGAAAGGCAGTTGAGGAGACCATCTTGATGTCAACTTTTGGTTTTCACAGGTGCTCACATGGGCAAGTATGAGCATTCACACACACTTACACCCACCCACACACGTGTACACCCATCTACATACATATATAGCCATCCAAACACTTGTACACACACACACACACACACACACACACAAATACAGATCCACACACATGTACACACTCACACATATATACGTCCACACATATTTACATACATCCACACACATGTACACCCATTCACACACATGCACACATACACACAAATACACACAAAACATAATAAATCTAAACAAACCAAAAAACAACTAAAAATAGATGGCTCAGAGCTAGGGGGACAGCTCTGCTCAGGGTACTGTCTGCTGTTGCAAAGGATCCAGGGTTCAGTCCTCAGCATCCACATGGCAATTCACAACTGTAACTCTAGTTCCAGGGGCTCTGCCACCCTCTTCTGGCCTCTGCTGGTACCGCACTCACATGGTACACAAACTAGCAAAGCACCCACAGACATGAAATAAAAAAAATAAAAACCTCCAGACAACAACAGCACAAAACCAAACAGGTGGCTTTTTATGAGCCACTTCTCATTCTCTAAATCCTCATGCTTAAACTTTATATTAAATATCTTCACTCTCCCCTTCTCCCCACATCCCTCAGTCTCTGTTCTGAGACACAGCTGAGTTTCTAGGGAACAGTTTGGTCCTTTGGAGGCTCCTGGGCAGGATGTAGCTGCCCTTCCTCCACACCAGAGGCTGTCTGTCATAGGATTTGTCTGTGCCACCAGCTACCAAGAAAAATATAATATTTAGGTAAAGTAGGATACCCAGGTAAGGGCAGTGGAGGTAGGAGGTAGGCGCTCACTCACAGACAGCTGGGAAGCCTAGCTTGATCCCTTCTCAAAATCCCACAACACAACAACAACAACAGCAGGGATGTGGACTGAGGAGCTGGCTCACTCAGAAAAGTGCCTGCCATGTGTTGTGGGAAATTATTCTAAAGTGTGTATATTGTTTATGCTGCAGAGCATTTGTTTTAATGATGTGTTGCATTCTTTTATGTTGCATTTGTTTAACTCTGTAAAGCTGTGTTAGTTTGCTCTCTAAACCACCTGATTGGTCTAATAAAGAACTGAATAGCCAATAGCAAGGCAGGATAGGTGAGGCTGGCAGGCAGAGAGAATAAATAGGAGGAGAAATCTAGGCAGAGAGAGGAAAAAGCAAGAGAACAAGGAGAGAAAGAGGACTGAGTCCAGGAGCCAGCCACCAGCCACCAGCCACCAGTCACCCAGCCACCAGCCACCAGCCACCAGCCACCAGTCACCCAGTCACCAGCCACCAGCCACCAGTCACCCAGCCACCTGCCACCAGCCACCAGCCACCAGTCACCCAGCCACCAGCCACCAGCCACCAGCCACCAGCCACCAGCCACCAGCTACCAGTCACCCAGCCACCAGCCACCAGCCATCAGCCATCAGCCACCCAGCCAGCAACAGAGGAGGGAAGAAAGGAAGATATGCAGAAATAGAGAAAGGTAGAATCCAGAGGCAAAAGATAGACAACATAATTAAATTAAGAAAAGCTGGCTGGAAACAAGCCAAACTAAGGCTGGGCATTCATAATTAATAATAAGCCTCTGTGTGTGATTTATTTGGGAACTGGGTGGTGGCTCACTAAAGAGTAAAGAGCAAAAGAATAAAAAAACAAAATAAAACAAAAAAAATCAACAACAGCCATGTATGACAATTAGTGTTAATGCTGACTTGGTACAACAGAGTCACTTGGAAAGAGTCTTTTGAGGAATTGTTAGATCAGGTTAGCATGGGGGTATGTCTGTGGAGATTGCTGGAACTGTTAATCGAGGTGTGAAATCCAGCTCAGAGTGGGTGATTGTGGGCAGTACCATTTCATGCGCTCAGCCCTGGACTGTACAATAGTGAAGACAATGAGCTGAGCACAGCACCAGGCAAGTAAGAAGATGTGTTTGCTCCTGACAGTGGATGTGATGTCTGTAGCTGCTGGAGTGGCAGCCTTGCCTTCCCTGGGATTATGGAGGTATGAGCCAAATAAACCCTTTCTCCCTTATGTTGCTTTTTGATAGCAACACAGATGAAGCTAGGAACACACGTGAGTACAAGAACCTGAGTTTGGATGACAAGCATTCATGTGAAAAGTTGGGTGTGGTGGTGTGTGCAGGTAGCCCCAGTGCTAGAAGGAGAAGGGGTGATCACTGGGGCTTGCCTGCCTACATGCTGAGTTCCGGATGCAGTGAGACACAGTGTCTATGGGAAGAGAGCTGGCATCTATGTACCTTTGGCCTCCACACACGAGCACCTGCACACACAGGCACATATTGCTATAATGCGAGACAGACTGTACTTACAAGGAGTGTGCTCCATGTCCAACTGAGCAGCCACAGCCTTCCTGGTGGAGCCGTGCTTGGCATATCTCTGGTAACTTGTGTGAAGTGCATGCTTTATTCATTTTATCTTAGTTGTTTTTGCAGAGGAGGAACACGGGTGATATACTCTGTTAATCAGTTAACAGGGATTCTCATGGAAATGATCAGCTGAGGCAACAATCACTTGGAGGGCAATACGAACCCGGTGAGTCCCGCTGAGTGGCTCTGGGAGCCATGTGTTGCTCTGCGGCACGGATTTCTAAAGGATCTTCTAAGGGCTCCTCCCCAGGCCCTGTCCTCCCTTTCTGCTCAATTTCTCTGTAGTCTCTGTAAAAGCCACAATGCCCACACCTCTCACTGCCACTGTGTGTACCTTCCGAGCACTGTTCTTACAGGACAAGGTATTCCTTTCCTCTTCTAACCCCTCACTAATGTGTACAGAAGGCAGGAGCTGGTGCCGCTAGCTTGGATTATTGAGGAAAAGTTGATAACCTTCCAAAAGAAGCCGGGGTCCCAGACACAATGCTCTGCCCTTGAGCCACCTGCCTGGGTTTCACCTGAAGGGGAAACAGACTAACCCATCACCTTAAAAAATGATATATTATTTTTGTATTGATTACATTTATTTATTTATTTTACATCCTCACCAGTTTCCCCTTCCTTCTCTTCTCCCCTCCCTCCCCCACCTCACTGTGCCCCCCCCATCCACTTTTCCTCTGTTCAGTTTCACTATGTCATCTTCACTAGTTTGGAACTCCCTATGAAGACCAGGCTGCTCTGTAACTCACAGTGATCCCCCTGCCTCTGCATTCTGAGGTCTGGTCCCTCCCCCAGGCCTGGCCCTCCGTCTCTGAGAAGGACTGTCTAAAACCTGTTAGGAACATCTTACCACTTGCAGCTGATTCTGGTCTTTACTGATCCATGAAGACACTCAGTGGTGAAGCTGGGATTTGAACTAGATCATTTTTCCTCTCTAAAATCCTTATTATTTTCAGTAAATTACTTTTCCCATGAGCATTTAGAGACAAGAGCAGCTCTGCACTATTATTGGCTTAGTGACAGACACTGAATCTAAACATCTATAGCTACTGAGAGCTTTATGGTAGTGCTCAGGTAACTAAATATTTAAGCACATCTAGACTCAGGACTGTTAAAAGGGACATTGATATTGGGGTAGTACTATAAACTGAACTTTAAAAAACAAGCAAATAAGCAGAAAATATAGACAGACATAAACACCCTAAGGGATCATTACTTAATTTCAGGGGTGGTCTTACATTTTCTGATGTGGTATTTTACACACAAGCACACTCACAGGTATACACACACACACACACACACACACACACACACACACACACACACACACACCTGCTTTGGTATCTAGGGTTATAAAAAAAATAGCACTTACTTCTAGGACTTAGAACATTGGAAGTTTAAAAACAAACAAAAAATCATCCCAAATACTATGTCTTTGGCACTCTGGCAAGAAAGCCAAGGCCGTATGCCAATACCATGGAGCCCCCTGCAAACGGTTTCATCCGTCACTAGTGTCGTGTCAGAGGGCCTGGCTGCCAGGTGCAAGGGGAGTGGGATTTGGGAAGCAGAAGGAGAAGGAGCCAGCAATGTTCTTCCTTAACCCTGTTGTATGTGGCCTCTGTTAGAGCAAACAAAAAAAATTTTTTAATGGTTTGTTTAGATGAGACATAATCTTCTGTAGCCCAAGCTGGCTTCTAATTCACTGCATTGCCAAGGATGTCCCTGGACTTGTGTCTTAATTTCCTGAGTTCTGGGATTATAGACATGTGCCACCAAACCCAGTTTATACAGTGCTGGGTGTCAAACCCAAGGCCTTCTACATGCTACTGATATGGAATGCTGAGGTGTCTTTGAGAGTGAAGCCTTCTTTAGGGAGCTAAGGCCCTAGAAACATAACAGCCACCAAAATGTCCTTGAGCCAGGCCTGGCCTTCAGGGTTCTCTTCTCTCATTAGAAGAATGGGACCCACAGACTCTGGAGGGTGAGTTTTGTTGAAAATGTTATTATACATCCTTAGGTATGAATTTAAGGAGAGACAGGACTAGAGAGATGGCTCAGAGGTCAAGAGCATTGGTTGCTCTGTGAGGAGGACCCCAGTTCATTTTCCAGTACCCACATGGAGGCCCACAACCATCTGTACCTTACTCCCAAGGGATCCAATGCCCCTTCTGGCATTTGCAGGCACCATACATGAATATAGTGCATTTCCATAAAGAAAATATGAGAGACAGAGAGACAGAGAGAGAGAGACAGAGATGCTATGTGAGGTAGGCATTAGGCATAGAGGTCAAGCAGCCACATGACAATGGCATCCAGAAAGGCAGAGAAATAGACTTCTGCTCTAGCCAGCATCTGAAAGACAAGACAGAAGAAAAGCAAAAGGGTAACAACTCAGGAAGGTGAGAGGACCCAACAGAACCTCAGGCAGCTCTTCGGGACTGTACCAAGGAGCAGAGATTCTAGGGAGGAAAAGTACCCCATCTCATTAAATAGCTAATTATACCCCCTATCTCTTCAACATGACTCTCAGGGTGATCCCTTAGATAGGACATGGACCTGCCTAACCAGAATATAGGTCTCTACCCAGGACAGAGTTTACTCTCTTGACCAGAAGGAAACAGTTTCTTAATGGGCTTTTATTGCAACTATAATAGTGAGGAAACATTCTACCGATTGAGCCACATTCCCTCCCTATTTTTTTTTTTTAATTGTTGTTCTTCTGGTTTGTTTTTGAGACAGAGGCTCATTTATGTAGCACAGACTGGCCTCTAACTCACTCCGTACTTGGACTCCCAACTCCAGATCCCTCCTTCCTCAACTCTCAAGTGTTAGGATCACAGGTGTGCTCTACTACTTGGGGCTGTAATCAGAACTTTATTTTTGAGACAGGGTCTTACTGGCTAGTATTACAGGTGTGTACCACCACACCCGTCTCGCTAATTTGTTTGCTTATTGTGTGCATCCATATCCATGCAGGATGCAAAAGCCAGAGGCCAACTCTGTGGATTATACTCTCTCCTTCCACCTTTATGTGGGTTTCTGGAATTAAACTCAGGTCACCAGGTCTGCGCTGTAAGCCCTCTTCCTGACTGAGCCATCTCACTGGCCAAACCTTTTCTTTTATTTCTTTAACCATGACATCATATCCCCACTGATATTTCTTCTTTTACATTTTTACCACTGGATGTTAACAGAACATGTATGTACATATATATTTAGTCATGTTATTTGTACTGATAATGTAGGCATAAGGTTATCCCAGAAGGTGGGTCTCTGTGACATTTACTCTGCTGTCCAGGGTGCTGACATCTGAGATGCAGGCAAACAGTGAATCTGGGCTGGAGATGTGGCTCAGTTGATAAGAGTGCTTGCAGGAGGCCTTGGGTCCAATCCCCAGTACCTTATAACCCAGGCATGGTAGCCCACACCACTAATCCCAGCTCTCAGTATGTAAAGGCAGGAGGATCAAGAGTTCAAGGATGCTTATTGTACATCAAAGAGCCCCTAAGCAGGAGGCAGGCAGCTCTCTCTGCCCGAGGCCTTTCCTGATACTAACTCCACACCCTGCACACACACCACCACAGCACACACACCACAGTCTGCACACACACTACACTGCACACACACCACACTGAACACACACCACACTGCACACACACCACACTGCACACACACCACAGTCTGCACACACACCACACTGCACACACCACAGTCTGCACACACACCACACTGCACACACACCACACTGCACACACACCGCACTGCACACACACCACACGTTCTCCACTCTCATTTTGGTTTCTGTGCTCTTCTCTTTCCTTTCCCTTCTTCCTTCCTTCCTTCCTTCTTTCCTTCCTTCCTTCCTTCCTTCCTTCCATCCATCCATCCCTCTTTTGTTTGTTTGTTTGTTTGCTTTTGAGAGAGGATCTCACTAGTAGTCTGTCCTGGAACTAGCTCTGTAGACCAGGTCAGCCTTGAACTCACAGAGATCTGCCTGCCCCTGCCTCCCAAGTGCTGGGATTAAAGGCTTGTGTCACTTGGTGCCTGGCTTGCTGTGATTTTTCATGTCACTTCCTCCTGTGCCACACCAAGGCAGCAATCCCTAGCTTCAACCTGTCACTCCAGGAAGGCCCTCCAATGTGCTCTCAGTGACACTTTAGCAGCTCTGTCTTGAGGAACAAAGAGCGTGTGAAACCCCTGGGGCCTTGGATGGCTCAGGGCTGGTGTTCTGTAGTCCCCAGGTGCTTCTCACAAGGGCTTGGCTGGCTCACCCGCCCCCTGCTCTTACCCCCTGTGTAGCCCAGGCTCACAGCCCATCTCTCTGGGACTGAATTCCTTGAAGAACGATGGGAAGGCTTTTCCAGGTAGAAATTCAAACAGCCACTCAGCTATTTAAAAGAAAGTGACTCTGGAGGTTGAGCCAGGAGGATTGTGAATTTTAGGAAAGCCTGGGTTACATAATGAGACCCTGTCTCAATCCTTCTTCACCATAGAAAGGGAGAAAATAGTCTAGATTTTCAGGATCAACTGCTAAATGAGAAACACACACACACACACACACACACACACACACACACACACACACACACACACACACACACGGCTTTTGAGCCAGGCATGGTGGCACATACCTTTAATCTCAGCATTTCAGAAACAGACAGGAAGATTGCTGTGAGTTTGAGGCCAGCCTGGTCTACATAGTAAGTCTCAGGAAAAGACTTATTTAGTTTTATTTTTGTATATGTGTGTGCCTACAAGTGTGTATGTGTACCTGATGTGTGTGCTGGGTGCCTGAAGAACTGGGGTTACAGATGCTCATCACGTTCTGCCAAGATGTGAGTACTGGGAATTGAATTCTAGTCTTCTACAGTGCTAATCAACAGCCTCCTTTCTTCTCTTTTTTTTCTTTTCTTTTTTTTTTTCTTTTTATTTATTTTTTTTTCTTTTTGAGACAGGTGTCACTATGTAGCCTAGGCAGGCTTTGAACTTGAAACTCTCCTGCCTTTGCCTCTGAGTGTTATGATAAGTCCATTCATTTCAGTACAGACACACTGTCCCAATGTTTTAAGAAAGAGTTTCTGTGGGTGTGTTCTGTATGGAAGTGAGAGAGCAGTTCTTGCCTCCCATGGGGGAGGGGGGAGAGCAAGATCTCTCTCTTGTTGCTGCTGTGTGCTCCAGGCTGGCTGGCTCATGAGCATCCCCAAGCTTCTGCTGTCACCCCACCTATCTCACAGTAAGAGTGCTGGGACGACATAGAATACTACATTATCCGCATTTGCTCCAGCTGTGAGGATGGAACTAACTCAGGTGGTCAGGCTTGTGCAGTGACTGCTTTTACCTGCCCCAATATCTTCAACCTGTGATTGGCTGAGCCTCCTCATGTGAAAGCTGGTCCATGTACTCTCCTCTCCTTGATGCCATTGCTTCTGGAAGAGTGTGGGTCTGTCCTCCACCTCAGTGCTCTAATATCTCCTGGGGCTGATTCCAACAGCAGCTGGGCCGATGAGCCTATCATACCTAACACCCAAAGGCACTGCAACCTGCAAGACCTCTGAAACCAACATGGAGGCCTAGCCTGGAGGTAGGGTGGTCTCCGTGGCTTGTGGGGGTGGGGAACCCCAGGCACAGGGCCAGCAGCCAGGAACTTGGCAGGTGCTCTGTTACCACATGTGTGGTGGTTTGAAAGAAAGTGCCCCCCCCAGTAGGCTTTTAGGGAGTGGCGCTGTCAGGAGGTGTGGCATTGTTGGAGTAGGGGTAGCTTTGTTAGAGGAAGTGTGCCATTAGGGAATAGGCTTTGCGTTCTCAAGCACTCAAGCCAGGTCTAGTGTGGCATTTGCTTCCTGCTGCTTTCAGATGAAGATGTAGAACTCTCAGCTCTGTCTCCAGCATCATGCTTCCTGCTATGACAATAACAGACTAAACCTCTGATCTGTAAGCCAGCCCTAATTAAATGTTTTCCTTTATAAGAGTGTGTCTCTTCACAGGAATAGAAACCCTGAGACAACATGTGACCTCACCAATGAAGCAGAAATTTAAAGATAAATTTATTAAGAATTTGAGGGCCGGGCGTTGGTGGCGCATGCCTTTAAACCCAGCACTCAGGAGGCAGAGGCAGGCAGATCTCTTTTGAGTTTGAGATCAGCCTGGTCTACAAGAGCTAGTTTCAGGAGAGACTCCAAAGCCACAGAGAAACCCAGTCTCAGGAAAAAAAAAGAAAAAAAGACTTTGAGGATTCATCTAGGCATGGCAGTACATGATTGTCAGTCCAGAACTCTGGAAATAGAGGCAGGGAGATCACTGCAAGTTCAAGGCCAAACAAAAGCTGGGGCTCTAGCACAGTTGATAGATAGCCTGATTAGCATCCAGAGAACCCTGGGTCCAACCATAATACTGCATACACTTGGTATCATGGCATATGCCTGTAATCTCTTGGGAGGAGAGAGCAGGAAGATCAGAAGATCAAGGTCAGCCCTGGCAATATAAGACTCTGCCACAAGCAAACAAACCACTATCAGCAACATCAGCACCACCAGAGCCCCCAGTACCTTCAGCACCGCCAGCAACATCAGCATCAGTACCACAAGCACCACCAGTACCAGCAGCACAAATCAGTACCTCCAGCAGCATCAACAGTATCAGGCCTCTTACAAGTGGTTTTCCCAACATCCTGGTCCCATAGCTGCTCCAGCCCCAAATAACACACAGAGACATTGTATTAGATATAAAGCTGTTGACTTGTTACTAGCATTTCTTATTGGCTAGCTCTGTCTTAAATATTAACCCATTTCTATCAATCTAAGTATTTCCACGTGGTCTTATCGGAGAGAGGGTCAGAATCTTGCTTGTCTCCTAGTCCCACCTATCTTGTTCTCCTATTGGCCAACAGGGCTTTATTCATTAATCAATAAGAGAAACATATGTACAGGATGACATCTCCCATCATCAGGCCATCAACAAGAATTTGAAGCTCCTGACTACAGAGTATCCACCACAAGCATATGATCCCTGGGTCATCAAGTGGGCTGCATGCCCCTAAAAATGTGTGGGATCTACTTATTTAATCTTCCAGCACATTCTACAGTTAGGGAAGACTTTGAGAAATATGAGGCCTGCCCAAGATAGCTAGTCTTGAGTGTGCAGTTTTGGGATTTAACTCAGCAGACTGGCCAGAGCTGGAATTCCTATCCTGCCTTCCGATGAGGGCTCTTGGTAGAATGTGTTCAGGACAGGCAGAAATTGGAGTGGACAGCTAAGCATTTATGTGTCCTGAGAGTAAACTAGCCTGAAGGTGTCTCATTGTGCTCCCTACCCCAATTTGGATGGTGCTTCTCAATGTGAAGTATCTGCTAGTTTAGAAATGAGGCAAGTGGTGTCAGGGATGGGTGGGGCTGGTTTGGGGCTGTTCCTCTCCCCAGGTGTTTCCTAATTAACTCAGGGAATATCAAATCCCTCCTGGGATTTGAGCAGCTCTGAGTGTCAGCCAGACCTGGGGTAACCTTTTAGAACTTTACTTGAATTCTTTTGTGTCCACATTTCTCAGCTCCTTAATTTACTTCACTAAAAGTATACAGTCTCAAAAGACTGTCGGGCTGGCGATGAAGGTAGTGGCAGACACACCCGGGTTTGATTCCCAGCACTACATAGGCTGGGTGTGGATGTGGTGGCCCATGCTTGTAATCCCAGCATTCAGGAGGTGGAGGCAGGGGGATCAGGAGTTCAAAGTTATCATGGCTACTTAGCAAGGTCAAGGCCATCTTTGTCTTCTTAGCAAGTTGGAGGCTAGCCTCAGCTACATGAGACCCTGCCTCAAGACAAAAAACAAGAACAAAACGAAAAGTAGCACCAACATGTAGATATAGCACGTATGTGGTGAGTGTGTATGTGTGCATGTGTGTATGTGTGAATGTGTATATGTGCCTGTGTGTGCCTCTGTGTGTATAATTGCCTGTGTGTGTGCCTATGTGTGTGTTTTAAGGTGTGCCTGTGTGTGTGTGTGTGTGTGTGTGTGTGTATGTTTGCCTGTGTGTGTCTATGTGTATGTGTTTGTGTGTGTGTGCCTGTGTGTGTGTATGTGTGTATATGTGCCTGTGTGTGTGGTGTGCCTCTGTGTGTGTGGTATGCCTCTGTGTGTGTGTGTGTGTGTATGTGTGTGTGTGTGTGTGTGTGGTGTGCCTCTGTGTGTGTATGTGTGTATATATGCCTGTGTGTATATGTGCCTGTGTGTGTGATGTACCTCTGTGTATGTATGTGTATATATGTGCCTGTGTGTGTGCCTGTGTGTGTGGTGTGCTTGTATGTTTGCCTGTGGATATATGTGTGTGTGCCTGTGTGTGTGTGTGTGTGTGTGTGTGTGTGTGTGTGTGTTTGTGTGTGCTTCTGTGTATATGTGTGGTGTGCCTCTGTGTGTGTATATATGTGTCTCTCTGTATGTGTATAGGTGTGAGTGTATGTGTGTGTGCTTGTGTGTGTGTGAGTGTAGGTGTGAATGACAGCCTTCCATGGATTCTGTGGTGTCCCTCTGACATCCCCATTACTGACCTGGTAACTTTTCAGAGCTTCTACCCTGCCCTTGGGGGCTAGTTAAAACAGGTTAGATCTAAGATGGCTGCCAGGGTAACTACCAGACAACCTGTCACTTCATGGTAATTCACTCATATACTTAATGACCCACCCTCCAATGCCATGACAGTTGACATGTTGAGGACCAGAAGAACCATAAAAGCAAACAGATACAGTTCTTGGATCCAGGGAAATCTTCACTTATTCCAAGAAAAGACATCCTGTTGTCTCTTATGGGCTACAACCCATCCCCATTTCTTTCTTTGAGCATCTTTGACTCCACTCCTTCGTCCCCAGCAGGCTGAACAACTGAGCTGTGCCCCGCTCCACCAGCCTCCCTGCCTCTCTTACTCTTGGCATAATAAGTCTTCACTCACAAACACTGTGTAATTTTGAAAGTGACTAGATACTGTAATGGTGTGATGTGAAAGATGCTGAAAAATTCCTAGAATGAGGATCCAGTCCCGACCTTTACAGGTCCATTTGAGGATGCCATGGGGATTGTCTTTGGGGAGAATGGAGGTAAGGCATAACCTGACTTAATGAACTTGATTTAGTTATAGAAAAATTATCAGCTTATACGCAAGAATTTACTGACCTTCTTTTGCATTAAAATCCTATTTGGTGGATCTGGGAAAGGGACAGACGTACATTTAATCCTGATATTTGGGAAGGCAGGTGCAGGATGATCTCTATGAGTTCTAGGCCAGCCTACAAAGAAAATTCCAGGTCAATCCAGACTTCACAGTGAGTGCCTGTCTCAAGAAACAAAAACAAAACAGGCAGCATCATCACTCCTCTCCGTTAGCTGTGAACTGCATTTCTCATGGGATTTCCTGTCTCCCCTCTCCACTGTTATCATTGCCAATGGTCCTTATAGGCATTTGATTTTTGTTTGTTAGGTGGCAGTGAATGCCTGATCCTCCTGCCTCTACTTTCTAAGTGTGTAGGCAAGCCAGGCTTGCAGGTCTTGGGAGGAGTTCAGATATGAGACCCCTCTCCAAGTCTCTCTCTCTCTTTCTGGTCTGGAAGTGCTTGGCCTTCCTCTCTAGGCCTTGGCTTAGGGTTTCACAGGCATGTGTTTTCCTCTGGAAGACTCTGTAGGCATAGATGATGTGGTAGCTTGTAATTGGTCTCCATAGTTTCACAGGAAGTGGCACTATTAGGAGCTGTGGCCGTGTAGGTGTGGCCTTGTTGGAGGAAGTGTGTCACTGTGGAGGCTTTGAGGTCTTCTATGCTCAAGACAGACCATTGTCACAGTCCACTTGCCTTCTGATCAAGATGTAGTCAGCACCATGTCTGCCTGTACTCTGCCATGTCCCATTAAAATGATAATGGATCCAACCTCTGAATTATAAGTGAGCCATCCCAATTAAATGTTTTCCTTTATATGAGTTGCCATGGTTATGGTGTGTCTTCACAGCAATAGAAACCCTAAGAAAGATGAATTGCTTTTTTATAGGTAGTGTGGAGGTCAGGGCCAGCAAAATTCTACTAAAACTTCTTAAGACCAGAGCAAGGTATAAGTCAATGGCAGACTAGTTACCTAGATAGCTCCAGAACCCAATTGCCACTCATGAGGATATAGGTTTCATCCCAGCATTCAAAGAAAACAATGCAATTTTAAAAATATATAATTTTAATACATATTTTTATGGTGTGTGTGTATGATTGTATGTATGTATGTATGTATGTATGGTTGTCCACGAGGCCAGAAGATGGTGTTTGAGTCCCTGGAGCTATATTACAGATGGCTGTGCATTCTGCCAGGAATGCTAGGAACTGAAGGGCACTCTGGAAGAGCAGGAAGTGATCTTAACTGCAGAGCCCTCTCTCCGGGCCTGAAGAAATGATTTCAAAAGTCAAAACTGAAAGGATAGGGGCGGTGAGATGACTCAGCAGGCAAATGCCTTTCCCTGCATATCTGCTGACAGATGTTTAACCCCAGAACCCACATACAAGTGAAAGGAGAGAACTGAGTGATGGTGCAGGGCTGACCATTGACCCCCCACGTGCCTGTCACGGCATAAGCAACCCTTCTTACCACCATCACGATAAATACATGAAAAACTTTAAATGTTAAAAAAAATGCTGGGCAGGAGTGATGGCTCAGCCCCTAAGAGCCCTGGTTGTTCTTCCAGAGGACCTGGATTTAGTTCCCAGCATCCACATGGCAGCTCCCAACCACCTTTTTTCTCCAGATCCAGAGGATCTGACAGCCTCTTTTGGCTTCTGAGGGCACCATGTAGTACATATACATGCATGCAGGCACTCACAAACATATTTTTAAACCCCTTAACAAAAAAAAAAAAAGAAGACAGAAGTAGCATGATAAGCTAAAAGGTGAGACGACTTAAACCAGAGGCCCTGGAAGCAGCATTCACGGTAAGTCTTGTTTCAAAACAGAAAGACCAAAGATGACTTGGTGGGAGGAACTGTTTAGGAAAGAAGTCGATTTACCATGGCTTTGCTTTCACTTTCTGCTGCCAACATAGCTCGTGTGAATCCTGGAATTCAAACAGAAGTGTCTGCGGAAACCTTCTGATCACATGCAACAAAGCCCCATCTGTTTCACCCTCTCCAAATTAGCATTGGAGCTTAGTTCTCTTGTAAATGATCTGACATTAGTTTCGACGTACCACCCCACCCCCACACACTTTCATTATCTGCAAATCACAACTGGAATCATTTAGATTTGGATTCAACCTATTTTGAGTTATTTTCCACACTTCTTAGTAGTAAGCAGGGAAGAAATAAACAAGATTGAAAGTATACTAATGCAAATATGTATGCACAAGAATGCTTACTGTAATTGCAGAAATTGGAAATAAATGTTTATTAATTGAAGATGGCTCAGGCCAGAGTGCTAAGTCATTAATAACCACTAAGAGAAGTGAATGAAATACATGTGTGTGTGTGTGTGTGAGAGAGAGAGAGAGAGAGAGAGAGAGAGAGAGAGAGAGAGAGAGAGAGAGAGAGAGAGGGAGAGAGAGAGAGAAAGACACAGAGAGAGAGAGAGAAAGACAGAGAGAGAGGGAGAGAGAGAGAGAGAGAGAAAGACAGAGACAGAGAGACAGAGACAGACAGAGACAGAGAGAGAGAGAGAGAGAGAGAGAGAGAGAGAGAGAGAGAGAGAGAGAGAGAGAGAGAGAAGCAAGATGCCAGGCCTGGTAGTTTACACCTGTATCCCCAGTACTGGGGAAGCTGTGATGTGAGAGCTTTGAATTGGAGGCTAACCTGGACTTATAATGAGTTGAGGCCAGCCCTGGCTGCAGAGTGAAAACCTGTTTCAGAAAAATAAAACCATAGGAGTCAGAGGCAGGCAGATCTCTTTATGAGTTCCAGGCTAGCCTGCTCTACATAGTTAGTTTGGGCCAGCAAGGACTAGATAGTGAGACCCTGTCTTAAACCCAAACCAGAACCAACAAAAACAGTAAGCAACTAACAACCAGGCTAGCAAGATGGCTCACTGGGTAAAGGCATGCTGATGACTTGAGTTTAATCCTGGGACCCACACGGAAGGAGATAATTGAGTCCCCAAGTTGTCCTCTGATCTCCAAATGTGTGCTGTGGCTTTTATTCACCCAAAGCCCCCTACCCAAACCCCAAATTCAATCAATAAATAAATGTAATTTAAAAATTAAAAAACACACAACAGAAAAATGCAAGTGGGAGAAAGCAGTGAACAGTCTACAGGGAAGGCAGCAAGCGGTTTGGTTTGGTTTGGTTTGGTTTGGTTTGGTTTGGTTTGGTTTTGTGAGGCAGGGTTTCTCTGTGTAACAGCCCATGCTGTCCTGGGACTCTTTGTAGACCAGACTGCCCTTGAACTCACAGATCCACCTGCTTCCATTTCCCAGAGTGCTGGGACTAAAAGTGTACATCACTACTACCCAGCAATAACAAGCATTTTAGAGTTTTGCTTTTTAGTGTCTCTGTACAAGGACAACTGTGATCACCTAGGCTTGGTGGCAAAGGGCAGTGGATGGAAAGTCACAATTTTTCTCTAGTTCTGTGGTCTGAGTCTACAAGAATATGTAGATCTATATATTATTTTGTTATTGAAAGTCCACTCTTCCTACAAATGGTCATGATGGCACCACAAAAAGACATAACCCTGTCTTGGTTAGCTTTTCGTCACATTGACACAATCCAGAGTCATTTGGGGCAAGGATCTCTCAAGTTTAAAAAATGCCTTTATCATAAAATTTGCCTGTAAGGCTTGCAGAGATGGCTCAGAGGTTAAGAGCACTTGCTGTTCTTGCTGAAGACTTAGGTTTGGTCCACACTAGGCAGATCACGAGTGCCTGTAAGTCCTTTCCTGGCCTGTTTAGTGCATACATGTAATATATACACACATTCAGGCACACACATATACACATTAAAAAAAGAAAGAAAGACATTTGCATATAGGCAAGTTGTAAATGGAGGTTTCTCTCCTGCCTGCAAGTTCCCAAATAACCACTCTGAGGCTTACTATTAAATATAATTGTTTGGTCAATGGCTCAGTCATATTACTGACTAACTCTCACAAATTAACCCATTTTTACTAATCTGTGTGTCACCATGTGGCCATGGTTTACCAGTAATGTTCTGGCATCTAATTCCTTCAGCAACTACATGGCATCTTCCTGACTCTACCCTCTTTTCCCTTTGCATCCCTGTCTGGATTTCCCAGCTGCTTCTATTCTTCCTGGCCATTGTTCAAAACAGCTTTTTGTTTTGTTTTGTTTTTCAAGACAGTGTTTCTCTGTATTGTTTTGGAGCCTGTCATGGAACTCAATTTGTAGACTAAGATGGCTTTGAACTCACAAAGATCCACCTGCCTCTGCCTCCTGAGTGCTGGGATTAAAGGTGTGTACTACCAATGCCTGGCTGGTTAAAACAGCTTTATTCATCAACCAATAAAAGCAATGTCTATTTGCAACATAGAGAAGGACATTCTACATCAACAAGTCTGTAGTACATTTTCTTTGGTTGATGATTGGTATTGGATGGCCAGGCAGTGGTGGTGCACGCCTTTAATCCCAGCATTGGGAGATAGAGGCAGGTGGATTTCTGAGTTCAAGGCCAGCCAGATCTATACAGCAAATTCTAGGACAGCCAGGGCTGTTACACAGAGAAACCCTGTTTTGAAAACCCAACTAACCAATCAACAAACAAAATAGTGGTTGGTGTGGGAGGACCCGGCTCACTATTCGTGGTGCCAATGCTGGCCCAGTGGGTCCTATATGAAAGTAGGTTAAGCAATAAATGAGCCAGTAAGCAGTAATCCTCCATGGCCTCTGAATAACTCCCTGCCTCCAGTTCCAGCTCTGACTTCCCTCAGTGATGGTTGTGAGCTAAGAGCTTTAAACTGAAATAAACCTCATTTCCCCTCAATACACATTTATTTGTGTGTGATCATTAGATCAGAGGATAACTTTCGGAAGTTGGCTCTCTCCTTCCATCATTTGGGATCAATCATATGAGGCTTGGTAGCAGGCGCCTTTACCATCTCCTGAGCCATCTTGCCAGCCCTGAAGGCAGAGCTTTGATTCTGAGAGTTTGAGGGGCTCTTCTCTGGTGGTCTTCTCTAGGACCTATTTTCTTCCTAGTTTTGAGTTTTTCTTCTTATTTGAGAGCAGGGAGTTTCTAGGGGAAGGTTACAGTCAGTGGGGACCTCGGGAATGGTGTTCACATCACTTCTTAAAGAACGAGCTGGGAATCTCCCCGTGAGAACCTTCCTGACAGGTTTCACACTGCTGCTTTGGACAAAGACATTCACTTCCTGGTTAGTCAAGACAAAGATGGGCAGAGTCTGAGGCGGTCGGCCTCCCGGATAGGGCTTTGCTTTCTAAGAAAACAAAGTATACCCGAGAAAGAAACATCTGGAAATGGACTTTTAGTTATCAGTGAATAAAAAGCACTTTTACTCTCTTTTAAAAATGGAAGCACAAGCCAGGTGTAGTGAGTTCCAGGACATCCAGGGCTACAATGTCCCATAAATAAATACATGAAGTTCAAACCAATGGGCGGAAAAATCCCTAAATTACCAAACATGGATTTTATACTAGCTATTGACACAAATGAAGTCATAAGCATTTTTTTTAAAAGATAGGATTTCCTGTAGCCAAGGCTGGCCTTGAACTCATGACCCTCCTGTCTTTACCTCCAGAATGCAAAGATTACAGCAGGAAGATCAGTTTTATGCAGTACAGGATTAAATTGAGGGCCTCCTGGACGTGAGGCAAACACTTTCACAGCTGACCTCACTTGCTCAACCCTGATTTAGCCTGGCTAAATGATGTAGCCCTGGCTAGCTTCAAACTCAGAACAATCCTCCTGCCTCTGCCTCCCTAGTGCAAAGAGTCTCACAATGAAACTGGACATTTTTATTTCTGAGATACTAATAAAAGGCTATAGCCTTTTAGTCAAAAGCTAGTTAACAGGTTTTGGGGATGGCCACACCCACCCCCAAACCACCTCTGTACACGAGACAAAACTGCCCCTTCCTGCCTCTAATCCAGCCACATGTGAAATCTAACTGTCTGGAGTATTTGCTGGGCCAATTCATTTAAAAGAAGCTCATGTGAGCTCTTGAGAATTAATTAAATCTGCTGTCTTTGAACTTCAATTCTTCCACGTCTGGCCTGTTTCTGTGGCTGCTGAGGAAACTGCCAACACGGGTAATCCGCACCTCGAGCAGCAGGGTGGCAGCAGGGTGGGGACACTGGAACTAGATAGAAGCCACCCAAAGATTATCTCCTGGGCTTCTCTTACTCAGGCTCTGGGCCCAAATACTCAGAACCTTCTATTTTCCCTCTTTCTGTCTCCCTTTCTCTCTCTTTCCACTCTGTTTTTTGATGCAGGTGTCACCAGGCTAGCCTTAACTCTGGATTTTCCTGTCTCAGTCCATGGCGTCCTATCTCATGCCAGCTTTCTCTTCGGGCATCAAGAGAAGCTGCCTGTGCCAACTCCACTTAAGCCTCTACTTTCACCACACCCCGGTAGCCACCATATCTCTAGGACTTGAGAGGCTAGAGAGATTGCTTCAACAACTATCTATAGCAAGCTTAGGACTACATTTGAGAACCAAAGCTACCTTCTGTCACTGTGGTTTCGTAACATTGGTCAGTGGTCCAACTGGTCTAGAAGCACAGGCACATCTTTAAAAAGAGCCACGGACTGGGGACATGGCTTCGTGGTTAAGAGCATGCACTGTTCTTGCAAAGGGGGTGGGTTTGGTTCCTAGCACCCGCAGACAGCTCACAATGCTGTTAATTCCAGCTCTGGAGGATCCAACACCTTCTTCTGGCCTTGTATATATCTTAGTACACACACACACACACACACACACACACATACACACACACACAGACACACACACACACACAGCACACACACACACACACACACACACACACACACACACACACACACACACACACACACACACCTTAAACATAGAAATAAATCTTAAAAAGGAAAAAGATAAAATCCATTGGTAAAGCAGCGTGGGCACCGAGCATCAGCTGTAGCCTTGCCCTGACGGTACGTGACTGTAGTAACACTGTAGTAAAAAGCTTCAGCTTTGCCCATTTATTTTGTTGCTATTGTTTGAGACAGGGTCTCACGAAACCTAGGCTGGCTTCAAACTCCTGAACCTCCAGTGCCTGCTTTCTGAGTGCTAGGATTACAGTGGTGTGGCACACCTATGCTTTGCCTGGCTGTCAGTGACATTAGATAGACTAGTTGTCATTATCCTAAGGGCCCTCGTTCAGCTAGAACCCAGTGGTGCAAGAGGTGTTGTATTTGATGCACTCCACCTTCCATCATAACCCTTATCTAAATGCTTGCTTTCTCCTTGGTCCCAGACTCTCTTCCTGACAAGCAGAGATGAGAAGGTTAATTTTCTTTCCCTTGCTTTCTGTGGTGCTGGACATCAAACCTAGAGCAGTGCACGCATTAGGCAAGCTCTCTCCCACTGACGTACATGCTCAGCCCCAGAAGCTTCATTTCTGAACATCTTCCCAGCCACCCTTGGCAAGTGCTCGAAAGCCCTGAACTCCGGTTTTGAAGAGAGCACTTTCAGGCCAGTGCTCTGGTCACAGAAATATGTGCCCAGCTGCAGGGGTTGAGTCTGCTATATTTCTGGTGAGGAAGGACCGTACTTGGTATTGAGTCTAGCACTGTATTTGCTGGGATACTCAGTTGTAAGTGATTGTGAGAAAGAATATATTAAAAAAGGGAGCGAGTTCAAGAACAGCCTCCAAAGCTACAGAGAAACCCTGTTTCGGAAAACAAAACAAAAACAACAACAAAGGAAGCTTGGAGCTGGGGCAATGGCTCAGTGGGTGAGAGCCCTTTCCTAGAGGGCCTGTCTGGGTTCCGTTCCCAGCACCCACACGGCAGCGCACACCTGTCTGCAACGCCAGCCCCAGGGCTTCTGGCACCCTTACACAGACAAAACACCGAATACAAATAAAAAATACAATAAAAAAGGAAGCTCTCCAGCTGTTTGGCCAAAGCTTTGTCAGTGACTGCAACGTGGAGTGAGTGGAGACAGTGAAAGCACGTGGATGTCCACTCCGGCCTTCTTTGCTTTTGCAGATGGCTTGTTATAAGATATATGAGATAGAAGAAGCACTGTAGGGGCAGTGGGAGCTCAGTTAATTAGTAGAGCCCTTGCCTAGCATATATGAGCCCTGGGTCCTGTGGCATAAAGCAAGAGTGTGGGGCATCCCTGTAATCCCGTCATTTAGTAATGGAGTCAGGAGGCTCAGGCACGAGGCTATCTTCAGCCATTTAGTGATTTAAGGGACAGATTGGGCTACAAAACAAAAAATAAACACCAAAACGTACAAAAAGAAAAGGTTGCTAGGAGTGGTGGTGCACACCTTTTTCCCAGCACTTGGAAGACAGAGGCAAGCAGATCTCTGTGAGTTTGAGGCCAGCCTGGTCTATATAGCAGACAGCCAGAGCTACATAGTGAGAGCCTATCTCAAACAAAACAAAGAGAGAGAGAGAGAGAGAGAGAGAGAGAGAGAGAGAGAGAGAGAGAGAGAGAGAGAGAGGGAGAGGGAGAGGGAGAGGGAGAGGGAGAGGGAGGGAGCAGGGGGAAGGGAAGAGGAGGAGGAGGAGGAGGAAGCATGAGACACAGCCCCTTGGGTTCTAACTTTACATTTTCTCTGTGTGTCTAGTTACTGACTGCCATAAGACAAACACCCTTGGAATTACTGGCAAACACTTTCCTCTGGCCAAATTTTAGCCACACACTTCAGTTTTCACTCAGCCTCCACCTTGCCTAGGAGACCTTCCACATCTGAGTACAAACCATTACTTTCTTGGTTCCCGAAGCTCAAGGCCATGTCTATGGCAGGGCTCTGCCTCTCAGACTCCCTCTGGGAAGGTGCAGGTGCCCAGGGGATCGAGCTGCTGTTTGAGATGTGCCTTGACTTTCTGGCAGCTCTCAGGGACCCACCCCATGCACATTGCAAAACCATTAGTAATTCCTCATCCGTGAGTCCCCCCACCCTGCTTTTTCCCTCCTGAATTGCCCCCCTTCCCTTTGAGAATGCCAAGTCTCTCTTCACAGTTCCACATGGAGCACAGCTTATTCTGAAATCTGTCGCCCTGGTGTCAGGAGCCTGTAAAATCTGCCTTGCCTCCTGCAGTGGAGAGGTCTTCTTCTCCTTGACATTAACACACACACACACTTACTAATTCAGTCCAGCCCGGCAGGCATGGTGGCACACCCTTACAACTCCAGCACTAGAAAGGTAGAAGTAGGAGGATTGGGACTTCAAGGTCATCCTTGGCTACCTAATCAGTTTGGGGCTATGTGAGTATATGAGATCCTGTCTCAAGAAACTGAAGGCAAAGCTGGAGATATTATTTTGTGCCTGTCATTTACAATGTTCTGGATTGAATCCCAAATACCACTGAAGACAAATAGGAGAAGGAGGAGGAGGAGGAGGAGGAGGAGGAGGAGGAGGAGGAGGAGGAGGAGGAGGAGGAGGAAGAAGAAGAGGAGGAGGAGGAACAAAATTAAAACCAAAACAATTTCTTTTCTTTCTTTCTGTTTTGGCTTTTCTAGACAGGGTTTCTCTGTATAGCTTTGGAGCCTGTCCTGGAACTAGCTCTGTAGACCAGGCTGGCCTCTAACTCACAGAGATTCACCTGACTCTGCCTCTCAAATGCTGGGATTAAAGGCATGCGCCACCAATGCTCAGCTGAAACCCTTGTAGTTTCAGTGAGTGGCAAATCCAGGGTACACTTGGCTGGGACTTGCAGTTTAGTGGCTCTCAGTGGGAAGAGTGGGCTGTGAACCTAAAGGTCTGCTTCCACCATGACCCGCTTGCCCAGCTATTGGCAGGAAGGATCTGCTTTTGCCATAGGGTCCTCACCACAGGGTCAGAGTGGAGACAAAAGGAGGAGAGAACTCCCTTGTCTAGGGCCACTGCTGTGGGTCTCAAATAGTCACTTCAGCAGCGAGGGACACTACAGACATGGTGTCAAAGGGAGGTGTCACTGGGGCCCATCTGGAAGGCTCATTGCCAATGCCTGTGGTTGTAATCTGTGAGGTGACCTTGGACAAGAAGCTACAGGATTGGGAAGTATGGGCTAGACTGGGTGTAATCTCTGCCTGGGCTTGGTGAGAGAAAGGGTTAACTTTCTCACAGAAGCACTCCTCATAGGATAACTCATCTGCCAGGCTCTGGCCCAAGTCCTAGAATCAGGCTGCTTTCTTTATTTGGGGGCGGGGCTATATTTAGGGCAGCTGTCTGGGTCTCCAATCATTTCCTCTGGTGGCTGAGGAGGCTGAGGAGATGGGAGGGGCATGAACAGGTGGCTTGGACCAGCCCTGACACAAAGGCACCCAGGCTTTGGAAAGGAAGATGTGAGTGAGGAAGCTGGCAGGTGGCCCTGGGAAGGAGCTGGGTCTAGCTTTGCTCCTTTTAGGAGTTCTGCACCTGATTAAGAATTCTGCTCAAGATGGATTAAGCTGCTGGAGCCTCTCTCCATTTAGGCGTGCCAGCTCTCTCCTTCTCTTAGTACTCCCTCCAATTCTACCCCCCCCTCCCCAACCCCCACCCCCAGCTTGCTCTTGGGGCAACTGTGAGCCCAGACACTGGGATTTCCCCTGGAAGGTCATAAGAGTGTGATTCCTTTAGATAAGAAATGAGGAGAGCCAGGGCAATGACTACAGAGGAACTGGATTTTATAAGCCTCAGTGGGGAGCCGGGGAGGTAGCTTAGTTGCTACAGTATTTGCCTAGCATGTACGGGGCTCTGAGTTCAATCCCCAGCGTTCCATAAACCAGTCATGGTGTCACATGTTCAAAGTTTGAGACCAGCTTGGGCTACATGAAATCCTGTCTCAAAAGAACAAACAAATGAATAAGCCCAGAAGCCTCCTGGGCCCTTAACTTGAGGATCAAACACAAATACCAAAGCCCCTGTCAGCCCCTGAAGAGGTCTATTCTCCTTCCTTCCTTCCTTCTTCCCTCCCCCCTCCCTCCCTCCCTCCCTTTCTTACCCCCCCACCCCCACCCCAAGACAAGGTTTCTCTGTGTAGCCCAGACTGTTCTGGAGCTCACTATGTAGATCAGGCTGGCCTCAAACTCAGAGAGACCAGCCTGCCTCTGGCTCCCCAATGCTGAGATTAAGGGTGTGAGCCACCACCACCCATCCAAGTCCTCTGCCCCTTGTCTTACAAGGTCTTTTCCAAAGACAGCAAATCCTTGAGTCAATTCTGATTGTCACTTGGATGGACTTTATGTTTCCTTTCTATTTTTCCCCATGTAGTAAGAGTGAGACTTTCAAGTTTCATTTATTATTATCTTTCAAAGATTTGTTTTTATGTGTAAGAGTGTTTTGCCTTCATGTACACAGGTGCACTTGTGTTTTTACTTGGTATCCACTGAAGCCAGATCCCCTAGAATGGAGTTAAGCACAGCTGTGGGCTGACATGTGGGTGCTGGGTCTTTGTAAGAGCAGCAAGTGCTTTCAATGACTAAGCCACCTTTCCAGCAGCATACTTACTTATTACTACAGGGCACGAATGTGTGTGTGTGTCCATACATGGGGGGGGCACGTGGGCCCCAGCATGCACCTGGAGTTTGAAGAAGTTCAGTTCTCGATTCCAACATTAGGTGGGTTCCAGGGACTGAACTTAGGCTGCCGAGATTTCATAGTGAATGGGTTTACTCACTGAGTCGCTGGCATGGTGCCAGGACAGTTTTGTTTTTGTTTGTTTGTTTTTTTTTTTTTTTTTTTTTTTGCTTTTTTGCTTTTCAAGGCAGGGTTTCTCTGTAGCTTTGGAGCCTGTCCTGGAACTCACTCTGTAGACCAAGCTGGCTTTGAACTCACAGAGATCCGCCTGCCTCTGCCTCCCAAGTGCTGGGATCATAGGTGTGCGCCACCACCACCCGGCTCAGAACAGACTTTTAAAATCATTGGTTAGTTATTTGAAAAACTGCTTTCTTGTTCTTGTTTGGCAGCTGTTAAAATGAGTTTTCAGTCAAACTGGCTCATCTGGTCCTGGAGGCACAAGGTAGATGGGAGCCCTGTTCACCTGTCCCTCCAATCCCGCCAGACCATTTCCACCCACGCTCGTCTTGGCTCGGCCTGTGCTTCCTGTCCCCCAAGTCCCGTTTTCCTCTGCCCGCTTCCTAGTTGTTCGTTATTCAGCTGGGACCCAAGGCTCTCCCTGAGAGAACACAGATCACGGTGGGCTCCTCAGACTCAGCTGCCAAGGCCTCCGTGGCAGGCTAGGCACCAGCACAATGGACCTTTACACCACTCTCTGGCATTCCCTCCTGGCCCAGCTGCCTGTGCTCTGGTTTTCCTTAGTCTTTTCTTTAGGGTTTTTTTTTCCAGTTGACTTACTTATTACAGTACAGAGATAAGTAGGAAGGGCTCTGGAGGCTGGGAGCAAAGGGCTGGTTGCCTGGCCCTGGCATGACATCACCAGGGTTATGGGTCACAAAGGGCAGAGACCTTGTTTTCTGAGATTCACTTTGCTTTCCTGGTCAGGGACAGAGATAGGGCCTGTCTCTTGATATCTAATCGGCCTAGGAAAAATTTTCTCTCTCTTTTTCTCTCCTCCCCCCCTTCCTTCCTCTGACAGGCCTTGCTATGTAGCCCAGGCTCACCTCCTGCCTCAGCCTCCTGACTATTGAGATTACAGGCAGGAGCCACCAAACCTATTTCCTACCAGCCTTGGACATTTCTAAAATTCCAGTAAGTGGAGAGTGGAGGAGGAGGAGGCCACAGTTCAACTTCAGCTCAGGTGTGAGGCATAAGTGGACATGACTCACTTTCGACATCTGTGACCCTTCGTTGGTTTGAGGGTGGCAGAAAGCTGGTGCTGTAAACCCCTGCTCCACAGCATGGACTATGGAAATTGAATCTTTATATTTGTACAACGGGGCTTCACCTTTGGGTTCTCATAGCCCCCAGAGAAGATGTAGAAGGCAGCAGGGAAAGCAAGGGCCACCAGACCAAGGAAGACAGATTTGCTACGATCTTGTTTTCCCCTCAGTGACTGTAGGGTGTTTAAGGGATGCTGATGGTGAGCATTCGTCTAGAACATGGACGTAACTAAAAGCCACCACTGCCTGCACTCATGGGTTCTGAGCCAGGCCTGGGACAAACACCTGTGTGTTGGTGTGTAGCAGATTTTCTTTTTCAAGGCAGGGCTTCTCTTGTAGCCTTAGCTGTCCTGGAACTTGTTCTTGTAGACCAGGTTAGCCTCAAACTCACAGAGATCCACCTGCCTCTGCCTCCCCATTGCTGGGATTAAAGGCATGCACCACCACTGCCTATCGTGTAGTAGAATATTTAAAGCAGGGCATCAAGGTGTATATTTGTAATCCCAGCAGTGGGAAGGTTTAGGATATTAGGACCACCTCAGGTTCAAGGTCAGCCTGGGCTACATATGGAGATCCTGTCACAAACAAGCAACAAATAAATAGGCAGGAGGACCAGGAGTTCAAAGGCATTTTCATTTATATAGTGAATTTGAGACAAGCCTAGTCTTAAAAAAAAAAAAAAAAAGAAGCCATGTATGCTGGTACACACCTTTGATCCCAGCTCTCAGGGGGTAGAGGCAGGTAGATCTCTGTGAGTTTGATGCCAACCTGGTCTACACATCCAGCTCTAGGCCGGTTGAGGATACACAGTGAGACCCTATAAAGAAAAAAATAAGAGAGAGAAAAAAGAAAGAAAAAGAAAAAGCTCATCATGGTGGCAATCCCAGGAGACTGAGGCAGGAGGATCACTGGGTTTGAGGCCAGCCTGACTACAATGAACTCCAGGACATCATGGGCTACAGAGTCAGACCTAATATATATATATATATATATATATATATATATATATATATATATATACACACTTAAAATTTTAATTATTTATGTAGTTGTACAGTGTGTGTGTGTGTGTGTGTGTGTGTGTGTGTGTGTGTGTGTGTATGTGTGTGCCACAGCACCCATGAGGAGGTCAGACGATAACTTGTAGGAGTGTAGTCAGACATAAGGGCAAGTTCCATTTTGGAGGCCCTATATACACTTAAATATACTATCTTTGTACCTGAGTGGATGCTTCTGAACATCCTTAACCCCCAAATATGTGTGCTCTGGTTCCTCCCTGGGGTCACCTTGAACTTGTTCCCAGCCTTGCAGCTGGAGGCAGGACCCGTCTCGGCTCACTTGTGTCTGCTGTCACAGTTTTAAGTATGACCACAGTGGCCGCACAGTGGCAGACACGTGTATGGAGTGCTGTCACACAGCCCTCGAAGGCTGAACTCACAGGCTGGAAGTGAGCACTGGGGCATCGGGTTCCTGGTGCCCAGTCTGCTCCGAGACTGACTTCCAAATCGGACTAATTAACTGTCACAAGTCATCTTGCCAGGAAAATTTGTAAAATTGAAGTCACACGAAACGTTCCCACAGTTACACACGTGCGCGCGCGCGCACGCGCACACACACACACACACACACACACACACACACACACACACACACACACACACCCTTCCTTTCAAAAAGCAGCAAATTCACTTAAAAATAATTCAGAAAAGATTGATCGACTTTGGAATTGTACTGAAAAAAAATATGGCCTCATTAGTAAGTCATGAGTCAGGGCCAGGCTGTTAGATATATGCCCTTCTGTGTAATTAGAAGTCCAGGCAGGGAGAGCTAATAATGGCATGGATTAAAAAATTAAAATACTTTCCCTTTATACTTTCTGGTCTGCACTGACATTCTCCTTTTTGCAAAAATCCAGAAACAGATCTCCTTAGGAAAGCTGTATCGACAGATGGAGTAGAGAGCACAGAACAGTGCCCCCTCCCCAGTTGGCTGCATTGTTGAGTGTGAAAGTGGAGTGAACACTTGTTGAGTTTGCAACACAGAGATGTGTATAGTGGGCCACTTTTAAAGGCACTTACCATCTTCAGACAGTGCACAGAAGAAATAATGTGTATATTTATTTTAATCCACTCATTATTATTATTGTTATTTGAGATAGCACATGGTAGCCCAGGCTCACCTCAAACCTGGCAATCCTAAACAAATGAACCTAGAAGTATCTGGGGCTGGGGCAAACATGCTTCCCATGAAGCTGACCAACCTGAGTTTGGTTCTCTGAACCCAATGTGAAGTAGACAGACGCACAAGCTCACACCTGTACTTGTAGAAGTCCTCGGGTAAGGTGGGAGGTGGAGGCAGGACTCACTGAGCTTGTGGGCCAGTTAGCCTGGAGTATGCAATACAGTAGAAGCAAGAAAGACTCCATTAAAAGCAAGATGGAGGAGCTGGAGAGATGCTTGGCCGCCAAGAGCAATGCTCCTTCGCTGTGTTCAATCACCAGCACCCACATGGTAGCTCGCAACCACCTGTAACTTCCGATACTCACTTGGTGCATATTCATACACATAAAATAAATCTGTGTTTTGGTTTTAGAGACAGGGGTTCTCTGTGTATCCCTGGCTGTCCTGGAGCTCTCTCTGTAGACCAGGCTGACCTTGAACTCAGAGATCAGCCTGCCTCTGCCTCCTGAGTGCTGGGGTTAAAGCCATGCACCAGCACATATGGCCCTTGTTCTTCCCTTTCTCCCCACTCTTTCTTTATTGCTACATAAAACAGGTCTAAATTTTTCTTAAAGAAATTTTCTTTTCTTTCTCTTTCTCTCCCTTGCTCCTTTGAGACAAGGTCCTTCTGTGTACCATAGCACAAGTTCTAATAGATCTTAATAATAAAAGCCTGGAGTCAGATATTAAGGGGGTGAAAGCTGAAAGATCAGAGAAGCAGAGCAACCAGCCACTAATAGCTCTTTGGACTCCTCAGACTGAAGGGAGACCTAGTTCTTGTCTCTTGCTTCCTGTATCCTTTCCTCTGCCCAGCCATCTCACTTCCTGTCTGTCTGTACAGACCTCTAGACCTTTATGGTTAGCTAATGGCCAGCTCTGCCCTCTGATCTTCAGGCAAGCTTTATTTGTTAGAGTATAAACAAGATGTCACCACAATGTGGGGTAGCCTGTCCTCAAACTTACAGTCCTGCCTTAACCTGAGTGTTGGGATCACGGGCTTGTGTACCATGCCCCGCTTCATCTTTTTTGAATAACTTAACTTATTTTTTTTTTTCTAAGACAGGGTTTCCCTGTGTAGCTTTGGAGCCTGTCCTGGAACTCTCTGTAGACCAGGCTGGAATCCCCCTGTCTCTGTTCTTGATTACTGGGATTAAAGGCATACACCACCGATGCCTGGCTACTTGGAGGCTTTCTAACTGGAGCTTTCTGCCCCTTAACAGGCCAGGCGAACTCGGACCCTTTATACACTTCAGAGGGTCCACACCATGCTTGCTTTCAGTGCTGAAAACACAAGGGGATCCAGTGTAATCGCAGCGCTTGTTCTGATGGAGATGGGGTCTTCCTGTGTGGAGGTGGGGCCTTCCTGTGAGGAGATGGGGCCTTCCTGGGTGGAGGTGGGGCCTTCCTGTGAGGAGATGGGGCCTTCCTGTGAGGAGATGGGGCCTTCCTGGGTGGAGGTGGGGCCTTCTGTGAGGAGATGGGGCCTTCCTGTATGCAGGTGGGGCCTTCCTGGGTGGAGGTGGGGCCTTCCTGTGAGGAGATGGGGCCTTCCTGTATGCAGGTGGGGCCTTCCTGTATGCAGGTGGGGCCTTCCTGGGTGGAGGAGGAGCCTTGATTGCTTCTTTCCTCCATTTTGAAACAGTGAAAAGAAAGACAAGCACTTGGCCCAGACACTGTAATTACTCAGTCAGATGCTGCATCAGGCTTTTTGCATTCCTTATTGTATCTGTGGTCTGACTGACATTTCTTCAAGATAGTTTATTGCTCTCATTTTCTGGGTTCAGAAGCAAAGGCACAGTGGATCTGCATCAAGCATTCCCAAAGTCTTTGCATCTAAAAAATGGCAGTTGGGGAATTCAAATTTCCATCTTCTCTGGCTTTAAACTTTCTCTTCCTATTTCTTTGATTGTCTGTGTGTGGTGTATGCATGTGAATGGAGAATGGCATCCTGTGTCTTTCCCAGAACGCTCCCATTCCCATTTATTTATTGAGGTAGGGTCTCTCTCTCTCTCTCTCTCTCTCTCTCTCTCTCTCTCTCTCTCTCTCTCTCTCTCTCTCTCTCTCTCTAATCCCAGAGCTCACAAATCCTGCTTAGTCTGGCTAGCCACCTCGCCTTGGTGATCCCATCTTTGCCTCATGAGGGCTGCTGGGATTAAAGGTAATTTTGATGCTTGCTCAGCTTTTATGTGGGTTCTGGGGTTCCAAACTTTAATCTTTACACTTACATGGCAAGTGATTTACTTCACTGAACCCAAATTTTAGCAGGTAGCACTCCCGTAACACTCACACTACACTCTCAGAGGCAAGGCCATCTCAAGAGTTTAAGGCAAGGATCGGCCAAAGTCCTACTTTTAGACTGCTTTTGTCTAAACTGGAAGGCATGGCCACATTATAAATTGAATTAAATTGAATTATTTATCTCTTATGGCAGATTGTGTGGCAGGGAACTGCCTGTATTCAGGAGGCAGAGACAGGAGGATTGTTTGCAAATTTGAGGCCTGATTGGTCTCCATACCAAGAGACTTTGCAAAGAAAAAAAAAATCTTACAGAATTTAATAGTTGAGAACGATAGGTGAGGAAAATCTTTCTGGACACTAGGATGGGGGAAGGAGGTGAGGGGGAAGGAGTTCTGGTCTGCTGCTCCTAGATCATGTCATGTGACCTCTCATTTATTCAGAGGTGGTGATTAGGAAGTTAGGGTGGGGCATCCCAGGCCTTTTGCAGACCACAGCCACACCCTAACAATCACACCAGCCACCACGTTCAGGATTTGTTAGAAAAAGGCTGGAATTTTGTCAAGGACCTTTGGTCTTGGCAGTGAGACAAACTCTCACCTTCCTGGGAGTAAGTCAGTTGCAGAAGGGAGAAGACAAAGCCTGCAGAGCTTTCTCAAGGGGCACCCTCCCTAGAGGCTTCCAGGAAACAGTAAAATCCCTGGATAATCGAATTGTTAAAGTGGTTACACACAAGTTAAAAATTCCTCAGACATTTGACCTATTCTATTTGCTGAGCTAACAGCATGAAACTTATATTTGTAATGTAGTTGTTACTATTTGTTTAACTTGAAGTTTTTATTTCATTCATGTTGTGTGTGGGATGCCCATGTCAGGGCATGTGTGTGGGAGTCGGATCTCTGCTTCCCCTGTGTGGGTTCAGGGCCCGGGCTCAGGTCATCAGGCTTGACAGCGAGTGCCTTTAATAGCTGAACCGTCTCACTTGCCCTTATTTTGCTTTCATTCCAGGTGAGCCTGGAATTCATTATGGATCCCAGATCCTGCCTCAGCCTGCAGAGTGTTGGAATTACAGTCACACGTGTCTTAGAGGTTAATGCTGGTTCTGGCATCTGGCTTTTTTGGTATGAGGAGGCTGCTTTGTCAGTGATACAGCAGCCAGCAAGGGCAGCTGAGTGGATGAGTGTTTCCATCTCCAAGACCTTGACTCAGAGATGCAAGAATTAAAAAGAGGTTGTGGGAGCCAGGCGGGGGTGGTGCACACCTCTAATCCCAGAACTCAGGAGGCAGAGGCAGCCGATCTCTGTGAGTTCCAGGCCAGCTTGGTTTACAAAGTGAGCTCCAGGACAGGCTCCAAAGCTATAGAGAAACCGGGTCTCAACCCCAACCCCCAAAGGGTTTTGGTTTCTTTTGGTATTTTCTCCAGGCAGGGTCTTACTATATAGCCCAGGCTGACTTTAAGCATGAGGTGGCCCTCTTGTCACAGCCTCCCTAATGCCTACCACACTCAACCTCAGTGCCATCACTACAATATTTTCACTCTGTCAACATACACTTTGCTGCAGTGCTTACAGCACCTGGGAGGTAGAGGCATTCACTGTCATCCTCAGCTACATTTTCAGCCAGCCTGGGCTACTGTGAGAGCCAAAGTTAACCTGTAAGCCCCACTTGCTCAAGGACAAGGTAACTTCTTGGAATGCTTCGAGTTGCAGTTCTTGGGAAATAACAACCCTAACTCCCCTAAACAAGTTTGTTGGCACCAGCTACACTGGATGTGCCTGAGGTACATAGGCAGGAAATTTCAGGTTGTATGCTTGCACCTGATTGGACCTGATGTAAAATGCAATGAATTTTGGGTTTTGCTTTTTTAAGACCCTGAAAAGCATGACTTGTGGCCATTCTCTGGGTACCCAGGGATGGACCTGGCCAGAGTCCATCTACGTGGTCAGTATTGAATTAAAGCTTGCTTCAGATTTGTCTCTAAATTGTGGAATTGGTTTTCCTCTTGTGAAACTCTGGATTAACACTACATGAGAGCTTGCCTCAACAGACAAAACCCCACTGCACAGGTGCTTGATTTTAGGTCTCTTTCTTAAGATGGCACACTTTTTAGGCTAGAGTTAAAAGATTTGTTGGATAAAGTTAACTCTTAAGGCCCTGGGAAAATGGGGCTGCAGCAGTAGTTACATCTGTTATTTCCAATTGGGTGACATCTGTGTCCCCAGTCTGCTGGAAGAGAATGTGCCAAAATATACTAATCTAGCGAAATGGAAATTACTGGAATTTGGAAAGGAACATGCTGAAAACAGGACACAGTGCAAACCAGAAGCTGAGAGTTCTTAGCCTGCAAGAGACAGATACAGGTTGAGTGACATAGAAGGGTCAGGCCATAACTGTAGGCTGTTGCAGGGAATGTGGACTCTGCTAATAGCTTGCTTTCTGAGAGTTTTTCTGATTAGTTTAGAAATGTATTTGGATTTGTGTGCTCCTGTTTACCAGTGGTAGGGTTGCCCCATAGGGCCTTGGGGCTCTGGGCCACAGTGATGACTGTGGTTAGAACAATTTTTATCTTATGCCACTCCCTAGAGAACAGATTGAGGGAGGAAGACTATTTTTCTCCCTCATGACATTTTCATGTTAGATACTCAGATCAAAATGAAGGGGAAGGCTGATGGCAGAGGCACAGTTTGTAACCCCAGTATTTTGGAGGTCGAGGCAGGAGGATTTTACGTTTGAAGCCAGCCTTTGCTATATAGTGGCAAAACACTGCCTCAAAAGCAACAAAGAAAAAACAAGACTGGGGTGGGGGTGGGATGCTCTTGGTGTCAGTATGTGAGAAAGGGTGCTGGGATGGGCACAGCTCTGTGCAAAGTGCTTCCTGGGGCTGGGGATGTAGGTCAGAGTGCTTCATGGGGGAGCCCCAGTACAGTTTATGAATTCTCCTGGTCTGACTTTGGACAACTACCTCCTTAAGGTGGGCCCATTACTTATCTGGTCTGTGCCTCAGCTCCATGGACTGTTAGCCACCTATGTTCATGGAAAATGAAACGACTTGCAACAAATTAATTTCTTACAATTTCTGCAAAGCACTTGGCTTGCTAATATATGGTCTTTAAAAAAAAAAATTCAGGCTGACTGAAAATCATTTTATTTCAACAGTGGCTGCAAGGGAAATCTTTGGAATCACAGGGAAGCCTTCTCTGCCTCAGAGGGGAGTCCAGGGCCAGTGACTCCAAGTAATATCAGTGCTCCCCTCTTTTTTGACACCCCAACAGTTCCCAGGGAATCTGTTAGACTTGCAGAAGAATGGAGGGCAGGCAGCTGCCAGGAAGCTAAGAGCCGGGAATATCCCACATAGTGAACCAAAGGCTTCTACTGCAGCCTCCAGCCCAGTCCAGCAGACCCCAGCCACGGACGCAGCCACCTGCCCCAGCTCCCAGGGCCGTTAATAAGCTGCCTCTCAGGTTAGGAGGGAGTCATTGCTAACTGGTCCACTCTATGCATATTCTCTGGACACGAGTTAGTCTTGAGGAAGAAAACAAGTACGGAGCCCCTCCCCGACCCTAGGTAATGCGTTCTAGCGTTTATGGTAAACACTGCTCCTGACAAGAGAAAGACTTTGAGAGGCACTAACCTCTAAGTGATGAAAGTGACAGTGATAACACCCTTCCTAAGTGCTTCCTTAGTCTTTCATTTTAAGTTTTGAATAGGGTCTCATGTAGCCTAGGCTGGCCTTGAAACTCACTGTGCAGCTAAGGTTGGCCTTAGACTCACCAAGCAGCACTCCGACTCCCAAACAGTCATGTGTCACTATGCTCAGCTTATTCCCAGTCTTGTCAGACCTGGCCAGCAAAGATTTACTTAGCCAGGCCTAGTGTTGGAAGTATATAATCTCAGCCCCTAGGCAGATGGATCCAGAGGATTGTGAACTCAAAACCTGTCTGAACTACAAATGAGTTCAAGACCAGCCTGGGCAACTTAATGATACTGTCTCAAATGAAAACATTAAAAAGGGGTCTGGAAGAAAAGGAACCCTGGGATGGGGTGTTGGATGGGTTGGAGCATCAAAGCACTTTCTGAGCAAATCCCACCTGGAAGGGCAGAACAGCCCCCCAAAGAGCCTGTCTTCTGACCACACATACACACACACAAAGAAGCAATATATTCAAAATGAAAACTAATTGAAAATATGAAGGGCTTACAATATAGCTCAAGGGTTGATGGCTTGCCTTGCATGTGCAGAGCTCTGGTTCATTTGAAGAATGGAAGGGCGGGGATAAAATGAAATTTTGCTGTTTCACTTGTTTAAGATAAGGTCTTGGGGTTGTTGAGATGGCTCTGTAGGTAAAGGCATTTGCCACCAAGCCTGATGCCCTGAGGGATCACAGGAACCCACACAATGGAAGGAAAGAATAGACTCCTGTACGTAGTCTTCTGACCTTTGCACACACCCTATGGCATGTATGACTCCTACCAAAATAACACTTAAAAAGAGAGAGAGAGAGAGAGACAGAGAGAGGTCTCACTCAATGTTTCCTAGGCTGGCCTCTACCCCTGATGTAGAGGATGACCTTCAGTCTCTGATCCTTCAGCATCTGTTTCCCTAGAGCTGGTTTTGGAGGACAGTATGGGAATTGAACCTCCAACCTTGAGCATAATAGGCTAGCAGGTAACTATTGAGCTACATTCCACCCCAATATTCTGGTGCTTTGAAAGTGCAACAGGGAAACAAACTTATGCACTCAAAAATCACTTTAGCAATATAGACTGTCTTGTAAGTAAAGACCCATCACTAATAACCTTTCTTCTTTCAGTCTGCATAAGTTCCTCTCTAAATTCAACATAAAAATTCAGTGACAGGAAAATGTGGTTTGTAAACAAAAAATGTGTAAGCAGAAAACTTCAAAATGAAGAACCTCCTGGGACAAAGGTAGGGAAAACAGTTCTGGTCTCTCGGTACCCTTTTGAAGTCCACAGGGGTGGGGCAAGGCTTGGGAAAACTCTGATTACAGCTTATGCTTATCATTAAAGAAGAATTCCCGATGCACTGTAATGGCTCTTCTGTTGAGAGAGGGCTGTTGGTTGGGGAATTGTAAAGAGAAATGATTTTGTTTTTTTCTTAAGTTTGCTCATGAAGGTCTCAGGCCTGAGTGTGGACTCTCTGGAGAGGAATTAGGATATACTGTGGTTTTGGTTTTGACCAGCCTATCAAAAAGGGTCAAGACCCCTATTTTGAAGTTGGTGGCTCAAAAACCCTCATGTCTACTCCCTCAGTGGGGATGAGGGGTCCTCAGGCAAATTCTACTTTGTAAGGCTGGCCTGGGCTGGAGGATGAAGGGGCCCTGTGCATTGGTGGCTCAGCCTACATACCCAGAAAGGGCTGGTGGCAGTTCTCCAGCACAGCCTGAGGCAGTAGAAGATGCACTGTCTGTACTCTTTCCACAGATCCCTCAGGACCCAGCCCCCTGTGCATTGGTCAGCCTGAGTGGGAGAGACTTTCTTAGCTCCCGTCTTTGCCCAAGGCTTTTACCTACTAAGCGTGTGTGTGTGTGTGTGTGTGTGTGTGTGTGTGTGTGTGTGTGTGTGTGTGTGTGTTCGTGTGTGCATGTAAACTCCAAATATAATTATTTCTTCTTGAGAGAGCCTATAGCATAGGCTGACCTAGCACTTGATATGTAGTAAAGGATTCAACCACTTAAATATATTAATTTAATGTCATTAAGAAAAAAAAGGAGAAGCAGCAGCAGCAGCAGCAGCCAGGTGTTGCAGTTATGCCTTTGATCCTAGCACTTGGGAGGCAGAGGAAAGTGAATCTCAGTGAGTTGGAGGATAGTGAATTCCAGGCCAGTGAGAGTTACACAGTGAGACTCTGTCTCAAACACCCACTGGTGTGTGTGGGTGCACACACACATACTCCCACACACTTTTCAGAAGCCTAACATAACTACTGGGGGAGTCCTGGCAAAGCCACTGCTAATACATGAGAAATCAGGGTCCCCTCTTGGGGTTCACACAGCAGGGAAAGAGTTTTAGAGAAAGGGCAAACCCCAAACTGCCAGGAAAAGCCAGAGACAGAGAGCAGAAAAGGAAATCATGTTTTCCTGCATAATTCAGAAGAGCAGGCAGACTCAGCTGATGACTGCTTTGTGAGCTAATGCACTAGAGGCTGGGCATTCTGGGAAGAGTATATCATCTCATTAAAGATGATCAGGTGCTGGAGAGATGGCCCAGTAGTTAAGAAGGCTTGCTGCTGTTCTGGAGGGCCTGAGTTTGGTTCCTAGCCCCCATATCAGGAGGCTCACAACTCATATAATTCCAGCTCCAGGGGACCTGATACCTCTGGCCTCTGAGGGCATCTGAGTATACTCTGCATTAACGCTCTCTCTCTGTCTGTCTCTCATCTCTCTCTCTCTCTCTCTAGCTCTGCCTCTCATCTCTCTGTCTTTGTCTCTGACACACACACACACACACACACACACACACACACACAATCAACCAACCAATCAATATTTTAAAAAGCTAATTACTCCTTCTATTTAGCACAGTTTAAGATGAACTCACCTTCCTATAGGTAGTCCTGCTTTCCTAACACTTGTCCCTGAGCCAGGTGACTGACTAGCCCAGCTGGAATGATAGACCTCTACCCAGGCCAGAGGCGCCATTCTCTTGGTAAGAAGGACTCTTTGCTTAATGGGCCTTGGATTGTGGCTCTCATACTAGCAATACCCTGGCACTGACAGGGCAGAAGAGTCAGATCTTGGCGGGTGGTCCTGTCGACTAGCTAGATCCTTGCTTAGACGACCCACTGGCTTGGGCTTCCCCCTCAGCTGTGCTCTGTTCTCTGCTCTGGCATCCTCCCTCTCACCCATCTTGCTCCATATCACTTACCTATCCCCCATTCCCACCCAGGCTTTATCTATACAGCTCCTCAAGCTAGAAACCTGACCTTCCTCAGCAGTCCATCCACCACTGCAAGTGCCAATCCAGCCAGCTCGGGCTCCAAGCCTTCACTCTGTTCACACCAGCATTGTCTGGTCCTGAGGCAGAGGGTTCCACAGTTCTATCACTGAGAACTTGAACAGCCTACCATAGAATGTGTAGCTGAGGAAGTGAAGATATACCTGGGGACCGGCAGTAAGAGATAAAGTCTGACAGCGGTGTTTGTAGGTTTTGTTGATGGGGATTGAAGCCAGGTCCAAGCATGAGTAACATGTTCTTTGCCACTGAACTTAACAGTGTCATTTAAAATGACCAAGCTGGGGCAGGGGAGACTTGTCACAGAAGCCTGACAACTGAGTTTGGATCCCTAGAGTCTTAGAAATGCCAGATACGGTAGTGCGCATCTGTGCTCCCAATACTCACTCCAACGGGAAGTAGAGACAGGAGAAGTACACGGAAGCACCAAGGCCAGCAAGCCCGGTGTACACAGAACAGCGAAGAGAAACTCTACCTCAAGTAAAGTAGAATTAGAGAAATGACACTGAAGGTTGACCTCTGACCTCCACCTGTGTGTCACAGCAAGTGTGTACTCTCACTCAAAACATATACACACATGCATCATAAACATGCACACAAACAAATAATTCTTTTTAGATTTATTTATGCATTTGAGTTTGCTTTAGTTAGGAAAGAGAAGCAACACGGTCCTCCCTGCCACAAACTATGCCATTGCATTGGCTGCATTTGGAAAAATTGCAGGATCAGCATGACCAGAGTATACTAGGTGAGCCTGAACCTGAGAAAACCTTCCTGATCATCCTATATGTGCATGAGTGCTTCGTCTGCATTTATTTATGTAACCCACATGTGTGCCTGGTGCCCGTGGAGGTCAGAAGAGAGCATCAGATTTTCTGGAACTGGAGTTACAGATGATTGTGAGTCACCAAGTTGGTGTTGGGAACCAAAACCACTCCTCCTCAAGAGCACTCTGTGCTCTTATCAATCAATCAATCAATCAATCAATCAATCAATCAATCAATCAATCATGGAGATCAGTCACATCTTTAATCCCAGGCAGAGGCAGATAGAACTCTGAGTTCAAGGTCAGTTTGGCTTTCATAATGACTTCCTGGATAGCCAGGGCTACACAGAGGAAACCTGCCTCAAAACAAACAAACAAAAAACCCAAAACAAACAAATGTGTAGAAAAAGTTAATAGTAGATGGAGATTATGTTATAGACATTGAAGGATATAAAAATCCCTGTGTGATACACACCTGTCTGCATCATTTGTTGGTTCCTCTGGCCCTCTCCATCAGAAGCCTGCTGTGGCTACTGTCCAACAGCCCCATTACCTACCCATGAATCTGCAGCCTTAGGCTTTGCCCGTGCCAAGGCTCCTAGATGGAGAGCCTTCCATGGGCGGATGAGCTCCTACTCCTTCCCACTTTCACTAATGGGGTCTGACACAATCGATGTCTTCTTCCTAAGTATCAGTTGTCAGTGCAGTTGTTCTGTGATAATGCAGACCCTGGGCAACACAGTTCAAGCAAGATTCGTCCTTGAGGAATAGCACACTGTTTAAGGAGAAACAAGATGATTTTAGGCTAAGTCAAATGAAAATATAGATAGAAATAACAGCCTCTGCTTGAAATGTGTGAGACAATATTTCAAAAGCAAGAACCCCCAAAGTGAATTTAGACCATCAGAAGTTGGAAGTTTGAATGCACAAAAGAGCAGGGGGGGAGGGAGGGAGGGAGAGAGAGAGAGAGAAAGAGAGAGAGGAGCGAGAGTTAATGATTGATTATTTTAAAGATTTATTTTATATGTGTGTGCATGTAAGCATTTGATCCCTTGAAACCAGAATTACTGGTGGTTACGAGCTGCTGAAATGTGGGTGCTGGGAACTCTGGTCCTCTGCAAGACCAGCAGGCACTCATAACCACTCAGCCATCTCTCCAGCTTCAACCCTACTCCACTAATACACACACACACACACACACACACACACACACACACACACACACACACAACACTTTAGACATCAATTTATTTGAGACAAGGTCAAACTTCAACTTTGTAGCTGAAGATGACCTTAAACTCCTGGCTTCCTGCCTCTACCTCCTGAGTGCTGGGATTACAGGCAACAATGAGGACTCCTAAACTAGGCATAGTGGTGGTCACTTGCCATCCTCACAGTGGAGAAACTGAGGCAGGATTTCCAGACTTGGCTAGAGTGTAGTCCCTACCTTTAAACAACGACACAAATGTCTAAGGATTGAGGACCTCAGGATGATGTGCTCTTGTAGCCATTGAGTCAGGGACTGTATCTGTGTCACATAGGAGATGCTGGCTGTATGTTGAATGGGGGCTGAGACTGGAGTGCTGTGAGTTTGAGGCCAACCTGAGCTTCACAATGAATTTTAAGACACCTAAGATACAGAATGAAACCTTGTATCCAAAAGCAAAGCAAAACAAAACAAATAAACAAAAGAAAAGAAGGAAGGAAGGAAGGAAGGAAGGAAGGAAGGAAGGAAGGAAAGAAGGAAGGAAGGAAAGAAGAAAATAGGTTATTACAACCCAGCAGAGTGAGCCAAGTTCATTTCCCAGCATGCCACACCAGGTGGCTCACAGCCGCCTGTAGCTCCAACTCCAGCTCCAAGGGATCCAATACTTTTCTCTGGCCTCTTCTCTGAGGTCACCCAC
>JANBXA010000731.1:33687500-33705000 GCA_030556225.1 Cricetiscus sungorus
TTTTAGAAAGTGTGTGTGTGTGTGTGTGTGTGTGTGTGTGTGTGTGTGTGTGTGTGTGATTTCTAAAATGACTTGGGTTTCCAGAAAACCTCCAAACCAAGCTGAGACATACAGAGGATGGACCCTGGCTGGGCTACACATTCATACTTGGCACCGATGGCCAGGCCACTTTCCCTTGTGGACAGGACTCTAATCTATTAGTATCATTGCAACCCCATCTTTAAAGTTCATCCAGTTCTGTTTGTTTATGGAGATGGAGCTCATGGGGCTCAGACTGACCTTGAATTTCAGATCTTCCTGTCTCTACCTCCTAGGGCTGAGACTTTAGGGGTGGCTGCCATGCCTGGGAATTGAACTCATGGCTTTGTGATGTCACTAGGCAAGCACATGCTAGGTGGTAAGCCCGACTGCAGTTCAGCCTCAGTTGTCCAGTTACAACGCTGCATGACTTGCTGCTGTACTTGGGCTGTGCTAACTTCCTGTTTCCATTGCCGCGCTCACTGTACACATAACTTGGCTTTCTCCATGCTGCTGTCAAGCCTCTGACCTTTTTAATTCCTAAGGCCACCAGCTGATCAGCAGATATTTCTCCAGTGCCCTATGTGTGCCAAACAGGAAATCACAGTACCTGAGGCACTCATACTGCGCTGGGGGAAGACAAGCAATAAACATGTAACACTGCAGACATAGAATAATCCCAGCACGGACAAATACTGGGGAGAAGATTGGAGTGATGCGAACAGCTACCTCGGAGATCCAAGCTAAGAACATTTTACTGGAGAAACAGCAGTCTTCCAAATTCTGAGGTAGGACAGGACTCATCATGTCTGAGGTGTGGAAAAGATTACTGTGGCTGGGGCTTGGTACACGTTAAGGTAAATGCAAGTCTGGAAGGTCTGTGAGGACCCAGGTCACGGAAGCCTTTGGATTTTTTTCTAAATACTTTTATCTATGTGTAATGGAAGGCACAGATGGCTTGTCAGGTGTGGCAGGGACGAAGGGACAGTTCTGGTGTCTTCCACAGCACACCAAGTAGTTCTTCCCAGAGAGCTTCTCTCAGAACAACTCAGAAAATAATTTTAGCACATATCAGTATGAAACAGGGCTGGAGTTTGTTTAAAACAGAAAGGAAAGAATGAAAGAATGAAAGAATGAAACATGCCCAGGGAAAGAATGAAACATAACCAAAAGCATCAGGTGAGCTTCGCAAAGACTTAAAAAAAAATGTTTATACATGGGTTCTTACAATGTAGCGCTGGCCTGGAACTCAGAGATTGCCTGTCTCTGCCTTCTGAGTGCTAGCATTAAAGGTGTGGGCCACCATGCCCAGCGTCAGACATTTTAAAGATGTGTTTTGAATGTAGGGCTTTGAGAGAAAGAGAGAAGCTCAAGGACAGAGTTAGACATAGCTGAGTGTTAGCGAGAAGTTGGGAGTGCAAGCTGAGATTGTGTGTCTCAGCATTGTGTGTATGACATCTGCTGGTTCTCAGGGTGAATCTTACAGTGTTGCTAAGGGTGAATCTTATAGTGTTGCTAAGAAACTTTTTCCTTCTCTCCCTCTTATAAGACTTATTTTCACTGAGTGGTGGTGGTGCATGCCTTTAACCCCAGCACTCAGGAGGCAGAGACAGTCGGACCTCTGTGAGTTCGAGGCTGGCCTGGTCTACCGAGTGAGTTACAGGTCAGGCTCCAAAGCTATAGGGAAACCCAGTTTCAAAACAAACAAACAAACAAACAAATCAAAAGAGAAAAACAAATGTATTTTGTTTTTATGTATCTGTGTGTCAGAGTGAGTGTATGTCACATGTGTGCAGACCTGCAGAGGCCAGAAAAGGTCATCTGATCTCCTGGAGCTGGAGGTACAGGTGGTTTGTGAGCCACCATGTGAGTGCTTAGAATTGTATTTAAGTCTCTCTCTTAACTGCTGAGCCATTTCTCCAGCTCCTTCTCACTCATTTACATACACTAGAATATAAGGTGACCCGATAAAGAAAAACCAGGACCCACCAGGATTGCATAAGATTTTTTTTTTTTTTAACTGTAAAGGGGTTTCTGGTGAGATTCCTAAAGGATAAAGGTTTTAGAGCAGGAAAGTAAGAGAGGCCTTAAGCACATGTTAACTATGTTGAAATACTTTATTTTCTAAAGGATTTATTTAATGTGAATTTGCCTGCATGTATGAATGTGTACATGCATGCTTGCAAGCATGGAAGCCAAAAGAAGGCATGGGAATCCCTGGACCTGGAGTAACAGACATGTGGGAGCTGGTGATTGACCCCAGGCCCTCTGCAGGAGCCATCTCTCCAGCCCTGCTGGAATTCTTGATCCTCAGCTAGCAAGAGGCTTCATCCAGATTCCAGGGTTAGGGGCTCCTTTCCCTCATGTCTGTAGTTTTCCATCTTTGTATTTGCCTCAGTTTTAAGTAGCAGTAAGCTGGCCTCAATCATAAGGTGTCTACTGTGTAATAGGTATCTCCCTCTCTATTTGGAATGGCCTAAGAGAAATTCCTGTTTAGGGCTGAGGTTGGGCTCAGTGGTGGAGCCCTTGCCTAGTCTGTGAACGACACTGGGCATGTGATCCCCAGTACCGCAGGCCCCTGCAAAGGAGAAGCTTTGGATGTCTGGTCTGGAGGTGTGCCATGGGTCACAGGTACTGAGTACTTCCATAGAGAACGTAGGGTTGTTTTCAGTGTGTACTAAATTCTCCACCCAGAGGATTTAGGACACACTCGATTTCTTTTCCCTTTGTCATTTCAGACTGAAGCTACTGCAGCTTCGGGGAAGGAACTGTGTGACACAGACAGGTGTGACAGGTCTCACCTCTTACCTTCAGCCCCCCCACCCCAAGGTTTACAGGCTCAGTTGCTCATGACTGGGTTCACTTGCTGATGTTCCCCAGTGGCCACCCTAGCTCTACCCTCCCTCTGTGCCCTCGCCCTGTGACTCTCCTGGCAGGAATGAAGATATTCAAAGAAGACACTGGTGTTCCTCCATTTAGCTACTAGGCTATTGAAACAGTGGACCGAGGAAGTGGGATTTCCTCAGGAGCCTCATGCTGGGGGAAGAAAAGACTTGGAGCCTGGTGTCAGCTAGAGGGGAACCTGTTTCCTAGGAAGGGAGTTCACATGATTTGCACAGTGGCAGAGCATCCTGCAGGGGAGACTGGAGCTGAGACAGTGGTGAGTCACTGATGGGCAGGACCACACCACCCGGACAGCTTAGCAATGCGAATCTTTGGCCTTCTATCGAAACCTAAATCTCATGTCAAGACGCAGAAGATAGGGTGTGCTAGTCACTAGACCCTTCATCTGCTTCTCTTCCTGGTGGGGCCACACTAAGCTGAATAGAGCCTTCTGTGCTTTTCACTCTCATTGTCCCTTGAATTGGCTTTAGGAGGACAGGTGGCCATGCCTAGCTTGTTAGAGCAGCCAGCACCCAGGCTGTGACCCTAAGTCCAACACCATAACTTTCCCTCCTGGCTGTGTGTCTGGATATGTAAACGAGGCAGGGATTCTGAGCTCAGTCTGGCCACAGTGCCTGCTTCTCTCCTACCCTTCTGCTAAGAGTTAATGACTTTCAGCCTGGCCTGGGGGTGCACTCCTTTAATCCCAGCATTCAGGGGGCAGAGGTAGGAGGAGCTCTGTGAGTTCAAGGCCAGCCTGGTCTACAGAGTGAGTTCCAGGACAGCCAGAGCTCTGTTACGAGTAACCCTGTCTTGAAGAAACAAGCAGACAAAAGTTAACGTGTTATTAACTTTCACCAACTAACCAAGTTAAATAGTCTACATGGTGGTGCATGCCTGTAATCCTAGCACTTGGGAGGCCACTGAAATATTAAAAATAAACATCACTATCACCTGAGGCCAAATGACACCCAGCCTCCCCACCCCTGATTGTTCCACACACATCAGCCGTGACGGATCTCAGTTCAGGCTCTGGCTTGGGGCCTCACACACTGAGTGTCAGGGTGTTTTGAGACAATTGGGCAGAGCAGCCCCTCCCTCTCTGACTCAAAGTCCAGGATAAGACCTTGGCAACGGAGGGGGGGAGGGGGGAGGAGAGGGAGGGAGAGAGGGAGGCAGGGATGGAGAGAGAATGGTTTTACCTAGGGTCTGTTGGCCAATGCCTTTAATCACAACACTTGAAGGCTGAGGCAAGAGAACTGTGATGAGTCTGACATACAGAATAAGTTTTTGTCTCAAAGGCAAATGATTAGCACAGGAAGCTGGCTTAGCGGGGGATGGGGGAGTGGGGGGTGGGGGGTGCTATGGGCTTATAAGCCTGATGACCCGCACTGCTTCCTGGGAACCACACAAACAAATGGCACCTGTTTGAAACTCCAGCAGTGAGATGGGAGGTCGAGAGAGCTGGCAGGATGCTCCTGGACCAGGCAGCCTGGTTCAATATACAGAGAGTGAAACAGGAGAGGCCCTGCCTCAGCAAGGCAGCATGTCAGAACACACTCCTGAAAGTGGTCTGCGGACGTCCACATTCACACCACGGCACACAGGCATGCACACACATAAATAAATAACTGAAAAGTAAACAGTGTTTATAGTGATCCAAGAATAGCACGTTGGGAATAAGGTCTGTGCCCTATTTCCCAGTGTTTTTTTTGGGGCGGTGGAGAAGTAAGGGATAGAGCTCCAGGCTTTGGCACGATGGGGCAGGGGGTGGGAGTCTTCTACCACTGAGCTGTGTATATTTACCATCTACCCCACTCCCTGCAACCAGGAGGGGAGAGGGCCCTGAGGTCCCGAAACATTCCCTCTGCCTCCTTCTGTGCTCCTTCACCTCTGTCTTTGCCTTTTTGCGTTGTGGCCCAGGCCTGGCAGATTTCTGTTTGTTTTGCCAGTTTGAGGTGAAGAGGAGAGCCTTGCTTTCCTGCTCTATCTGTACTTGGTCTTTGGTTGAGTCAGGTCCTACCCAGTCAGCACCGGCTTTAGTTTGGTCCTTGGTGCACTAGACAGTCTCCAGGTTTCCTTCCAGCTGTCAAGGTTCTGTGGTTCCATTCTTTGCTGGCCAGGGTAGCAACAGTGACAACGATCAAGTTACTTCCTTTCTGTAAAGTGGGTGTATTTGCCAGGTAAGTGCAGAGTATGTCATAGGTGCACATATGTATGGCGCCATGACGTGATGGAGACCAAAGCCCCATGCTGACTGGACTTTTCTCTCAGGATGGGAAAAAGGGCCTCTTCCTCTGGTATGTCTGTGCAGGTCCCTCAAGGGTGTACACTGTCGGGAGCCGCATTCGCCATTACAAGATGGCGCTGGCTTCCTGTTTCCTGGTTCTTGTTTACAGCATTAGCTATGCTGACTGCACATGCGCCACTGTATGGTAATTCCTATATGGTAGCTCTCCCTATCAGAGAAGCTATACCATTCAAACATTTTGCGGAGCACCAATCACAGACGAATACGTCGCCCTGCAGGCTATTTAAGCCGTGCGTATTCGGGGCTTGGGGTCCTTCTCCATCAGCATGTAAAGAGCGCTACAATAAAGATTCTGCTGGACACATCTTCGGTTGCCGTGTCTTCCTTATCGGCAAAGGATGCGCGCGACAAGTGGTGCCGAAACCCGGGAGCCTGCCGACCCTGGGCGGAGGAACTACTCGAAGGACCCTCGACTGCTCGTCGAAGGAAGATTCAAGCCAGCGGAGCGAGAAGCTGCAGCACTTTTCAGCAAGGTATGACCCCTGTGGTCTGGGTGATCCCGTTTCTTGTTGTTTGTTTCGTTTTTCGTTTTATTGTGCTGTCTGTGTTTTCATTGTCATAAACGGGAGAACACTCGCCGCTCACCCTTTTGTGACCTAGCATAAGTGGCCTTAAGTCTCAGGTAAATATCTGAGCCGTCACACCCTCCCCTGTAGATAAAGGAATAATGGGGAACCAGCCGACCAAGCCTATTGCAGATGCAGCGCGGGCGCTGCTAAAGCAGAAGGAGCTAAAGATTCCAGATAGAGTTTTGCAGAACTTCCTTAAGGAAGTTGACCGTGTTGCTCCCTGGTTTGTGGTCTCTGGGACCCTCTCCAAAGGAACATGGGATAAGTTAGGAGGAGATCTTATGCGGGAGAAGGAACAAGGAACTTTAAGGACTGGTGTATGGCCATTATATAAATTGTTAAAGTCTTGTATTGAAGACGAGAGATGTAAGGAACAGGTCAAAGAGGGACAGAGAGTGCTTTCAGACCATCAGGATAGTCTATCAGAAGCTGAAAAGGGAAAGGGAGAACAAGAGAAAAGGTTCTCCAGAAAGAAGTCAAATAAGAATGAAAATGTGCACAGTAAACTAGCAAAGCTAGGAAAGAAAGCAAAACAGCTCGCCGAAAAGGAAAAGGAACTTAACCGACGAGCTAAAGATTTAAAGCTTGTGCCTGCTCCAAAAGGAGGAGCATGTAAGGATTGTGAATGTGAGGATCCAAAATTGTACCCTCTCCTCACTGAGTTTAAACATTATACTATAGATTCTTCCTTCGAGGAGGAGACGTCCCCCGGAGAGGAGGATGAGTCTGACCTATCTGGGTCAGAAGGGGATCCAGAGCTGAACCCTGCCGAGCAGGCAGAATTAGATGAGGAAGCTAAAAATTATGAGGCTGGGAGATATGGGCGTGCCCCACCTTATGCTCCAGGCTATGAGCCAACGGCACCGCCCTATGATGTTGTACAGCAGCAAAAAATGGCCAAAAAAGGAAGAAATTCTATGATATCAGATAAGGAGACAAGGAGAATAAGGGCAGCGTTCCCCGTCTGGGAAGATGCCCAGAATCAGAGACAACATACACCATTGGATCTGAAACAATTGAAGGCCTTAGTGGAAGCAGTGCAAACATACGGAGTTAGCGCTTCCTTTACCACAGCCCTTATTGAAAGGCTGACCTTGAATGCAATGACCCCAGATGATTGGAACAATACAGTTAAAGCATGCTTATCTATGGGTCATTATTTAGATTGGAAGTCCATTTATCAGGAATTGTGTGCGGCCCAGGCAAAGATGAATATAGCCGGTCAACGACCTCAATGGAGCTTTGATATGCTCACAGGTCAAGGTCAATGAGCTGTAAATCAGACAGCCTACCCACTAGAGGTTTATGAACAAATAAATAAGGCTGCCGTCAGAGCATGGAAAAGTCTACCTAATAAAGGGCAAGTGACAGGAAATCTTACAAAGATTATTCAAGGAACAACTGAACCATTTTCAGATTTTGTGGCTAGGATGATGGAAGCAGCAGGAAGGATATTTGAGGACGCTGAAGGGGCAATGCCGTTTGTGCAACAATTAATATATGAACAATGCACAAAAGAATGCCGTAACGCTATCACCCCCTGGAAAGCAAAAGGAATAAATGCTTGGATGAAAGCTTGTAGGGAGATAGGGGGACCTCTGTCTAATCAGGGGATAGCGGCAGCAGTGCTATCTGCACAAAAGGCAGCAAACATGAAATGCTTCAACTGTGGTAAGCCCGGACATATGAAACGTCAATGTCGGGCTCGACCTGGGGCTCGACCAATGAGCCCTGGACCCCAAAGTTTCACTAATCAGAAACAACCAGGAATATGCCCCCGTTGTAAAAAGGGGAAGCATTGGGCCAATGAATGCCGCTCTGTTCGAGATGATCAGGGCCGCCTCTTCCTGGACGATCTGCTGAGCAGTCAAAAAACGGGAAATGGGGCCCCCGACCCCAGGGCCCTGCACAAATGTATGGGGCAATCCAACAACCTCCATACCCGTTAAAGAGGTTTGTAAAGATGACACCGTCAGGAGAGCAACCTCCGGATCAGCCGGACTGGACTTGCGTGCCACCGCCCGAACAGTATTAACTCCTACTATGGGCTGTCAGCCTGTGCCCTCTGACCTTGCAGGCCCTTTGCCTGATGGTACGGTAGGATTAATCATTGGTCGGTCGTCCACTGCCCTGAAGGGATTGATAGTTCATCCTGGAGTGGTCGATCAAGACTATACAGGACAATTAAAGATATTATGCTCCTCCCCTCGCGGGATTAGTGCAATTTCCCCTGGAGATCGTATAGCTCAACTCTTGATTTTACCTAGTCTACATCATCAATTTCCTAGCAGAGAAGTTCAGAGAGGGGAAAAGGGGTTCGGTTCCTCAGGAGGACAACATACTTTCCTTTCTATGCAATTAGATAAAAGACCCATGATGGAATTGGTTGTTGAAGGAAAGAAATTCCAGGGGCTGTTGGACACTGGCGCGGACACTAGTATTATCTCTACCAGCTGGTGGCCGTCGAACTGGCCACTTGTTCAGTCATCCCAGTCTCTACAGGGGCTGGGATATGAAGAGGCTCCAGCCAAGAGCGCAAAAGAATTACATTGGCAAAATGAGGAAGGGAAAAGAGGAACTATTACCCCATATGTGCTAACCCTCCCTATAAATCTGTGGGGAAGAGATGTATTACAACAACTAGATTTTGTGCTCACAAATGACTATTCACCTCAGAGCCAGCAGATAATGAAAAATATGGGCTGCGTCCCTGGTCGAGGCCTTGGAAAACACTTGCAGGGACGTACAAGTCCCCTGCCCTCTAATGGGAAGCAAGACAGAACAGGACTGGGTTTTTCCTAGGGGCCGCTGGGGAGGCAATCCCCATTCCTTGGAAAACAGAGGACCCGGTATGGGTTCCTCAGTGGCCCCTTACCTCTGAAAAACTGGAAGCCGCCAATCAATTAGTCCAGGAACAATTAAATCAGGGACATATAGAAACCTCTCAATCTCCTTGGAATACCCCTATTTTTGTAATTAAGAAAAAAATCTGGTAAATGGAGATTATTACATGATCTGCGAGCCATAAATAAACAAATGCAGGTCATGGGCCCCATTCAAAGGGGTTTGCCTTTGTTATCCACCTTACCAGTTCGCTGGAGAATTTTAATAGTGGATATTAAAGATTGCTTTTTCTCTATACCCTTACATGAGCAAGATAAAGTTAGATTTGCCTTTACCTTGCCTAGCATTAATCATGAACAACCTGATGAGAGATACCAATGGAAAGTTTTACCACAGGGCATGGCGAATAGTCCTACTATGTGTCAACTTTATGTAGCAAAAGCTATTCAGCCAGTTAGATCTCAATTTCCCGCCATTAAGATATGTCATTATATGGATGATATTTTGTTATGCCATTCTGATCAAGCCCTTCTGCAGCAAGCTTTTGGCGTTCTATCTAAAGAGTTGAATAATAAGGGTTTATTTATAGCTCCTGAGAAGGTACAAGAAGGAGATATTGGAAATTTTCTTGGCTCTACCATTTATCCGACGCAGGTAAAGCCGCAAAAGATTGTTATCAGAAGAGATGTTCTTAAAACACTTAATGATTTTCAAAAGCTTTTAGGTGATATTAATTGGGTAAGATCATATTTAGATCTAACTACGGCAGAACTTAAACCTTTATTTGCCATTCTGGAAGGAGACCCAGCCATCACATCTAGTAGACAACTTACCGCTGAAGCTGCCCAAGTGTTGGATAAAGTGGAAAAGAAATTGGGTGAAGCTTCTCTAACTCGGCTAGATCCATCTAGCCCATTCCAGCTATGCATTGTCTCCTCACCTCAACAGCCTACAGCTGTGTTTTGGCAAAGGGGACCGCTATTATGGGTCCATCCTCAAACCTCTCCTGGTAAAGTTTTGAGCCATTATCCCACTCAAATAGGAGAAATGGCCTTAAAAGGTCTACAATTAGCTCTAACTCATTTCGGCTGTGAGCCAGAATCTATTATTGTGCCTTATACTGTTTATCAAGTCAATGTGTTATGTGCCACCTTGGATGTTTGGGCGATTCTTCGTTGCACCTTTTCGGGGCATATTGATAATCATTATCCTAAGCATCCGTTGTTACAATTTGTTCTTACTAATGCCATTATTTTTCCAAAAATTACTAGAAGTCAACCGATAATAGGAGCTATTGATGTTTTTACTGATGGGTCCAAAACAGGCATTGGCAGTTATGTTGTTAATAATCAGGTGTTTCAAAAATGTTTTAATTTTTCATCCCCACAATTGGTTGAATGTGCCATTGTGGCTGAAGTTTTGCGAGCTTTCCCTCAACCTTTGAATATTGTCTCCGATTCACATTATGTGGTAGGAGCAGTACAGATTTTAGAAACAGTAGGATTAATTTCCTCAAAAAGCGCTGTTGCACAAATCTTCGCTGATATTCAGCAATCAATTAGAACAAGATTGCATCCCTTTTTCATACAGCATATGAGAGCGCATACACTGTTGCCTGGACCCATGACAAAAGCTAATGAATTGGCTGATAAAGCTACTAAGGCATTTTATTTTATTCTTAATCCCATGCAAAATGCTGTTGCTTTTCATGAGTTGTATCATGTTCCGGCAGATACACTCAGAAGAAAATTTGGTATAACACGAGCAGATGCCCGTGACATTATATTAAAATGTGCCAATTGTGCGGAATTTAGATCTGCACCTACCTTTGGTGTTAACCCTAGGGGATTAAAACCTTTGCATATTTGGCAGATGGATGTTACCCACGTTTCTACCTTTGGTAAATTAAAATATGTACATGTCTCTGTGGATACCTGCTCCGGGATCGTCCACGCCACGCCATTATCTGGAGAAAAAGTGGCTCATGTTATCACCCACTGCTTGGAGGCATGGGCAGCATGGGGAAAGCCACGACAATTAAAAACTGATAATGGTCCTGCTTATACTTCTAAGACATTTCAGCAATTCTGCACAAAAATGGAAGTCCATCATGTAACAGGCCTGCCCTACAATCCCCAAGGACAGGGCATAATAGAACGTGCTCATAGCACCATCAAAATGTATTTACAAAAACAAAAAGGGGGAATCTGCCCCGCCATAAACATGGGACAGAAAGCAACTCTTTCCCTCACTATATTTACTCTAAATTTTTTAAAATTGGATTCCAATGGACAGTCTGCTGCAGACAGACATGTCACTCATACATCTCCAAAAGAGCTTGTAAAATGGAAAGATGTACTTGATAATCAATGGAAAGGACCGGATCCTATATTAATAAGATCCAGGGGAGCTGTTTGTGTTTTCCCACAGGGTCAAGAAAATCCAATTTGGGTACCAGCACGATTGACTCGGATGGTGAAGCATGATGGCCCCGCTCTGGATCCTGACCATGCTAGGAATGCTGATGAGCCCGCAGACGACGAGTCAAGAGATACGCTGGGGAATCCTGTCGACCTTCCCTCGGCCGATGCCGGTGATGCATGATGCGCAAGTTTTCCACGATTTTTTACGACTAATGACTCTTTGGGGCTACCATATTTGCCAATATCCAAGGATGTGGCTCCTATTCAAAACAATGATACTTGGATTATTAATGGTAGCTTATGTTTTACTGTGAACCAGTCATCTAAAGATCCTTGTATTAAGTTAGGAAACTTTTCCTATGCCAAATTAGGGGAGGAAGTTACTACTGGAAAAGGGCTTGCCAAGGTGATTTCTGCTAATGCCACTGTCCTCTTTGGATGGTGGCCACACCTCGATTCAGGGATGAGCCGCGGCCGCCATCGTCATCAACCACAATATGCACCTTTCTGCATTGGTGGGCGCCCAGATTCTTCCTCAATTTTTCCTTGGACTGGCTGTCAGAGTCGCAGAGCTCACCCATTAAATGGACACTTTACCTTCTCACCTTTAGAAGGCTTTGGGAACTTTATAGAGATGGATCCCTGGAGATATGATATTGATCCTTTTGATGCTTGGTTACTTTGTGGTGCAAGGGGTAGTTGTACAGATCTCTCGCCTATGGTTACCATCCTGGGGGGATCAACGGGGATAACCCAGATGAGCACCAAGATCGGAGGTGACGTGTCAGCGTCACCGATTTCTAATGTGAAATGGGTGGATCCCACTCCAGTTTGTGTCTGGCCCCCGTTCGTTTTTGCTGTATGTAATGATACAGGATGCCTTTTTGCCCTTTGCTGGAATGCTAATGAGTTTTCCTCTGCTACTGTGGCCCGTATGCCCAGGTTTTTGCCAATGCCAGTAAAGACTAATAATTCTTTAACTTTATTTCGACAAAAACGTGATTTTGGCATTACTGCAGCTATAGTGGCTATTATAGCGACTGCGGCAGTTGGGGCCTCTTTGACCGTGTCGTCCTTAGCATTACAGGGACAGGTAGCCACTGCTCAACATCTTAACAATCTGTCTGCCTCAGTTAGTGAAGCAATAGATGTTCAAGCCTCTGTGAATAGTCGATTAAAAGGAGGGTTAATGATTGTTAATCAGCGCATTGATTTGGTTCAGGAGCAATTAGAAATTTTATGGCAATTGGCTCAATTGGGATGTGAAGTTAAGTTACCTGGACTTTGTGTGACTTCCATTCAATATGAAAATTTTACAAAAGCAGCAAATTTGTCTAAGGAATTATCCTCGCTGTTGCTATCTAATTGGAGTGTAGAATTTGATGAATTGATGAGAAAACTTCGTCTTGCCATAGTTCAGATTAATTCCACTCGTTTAGATATTTCTGTCACAAATGGATTGTTTTCTTGGATGTCCTCCGCCTTTTCCTACTTTAAAGAATGGGTTGGTGTAGGAATGTTTGGAACGACCTTGTTTTTGGGACTGTTCCTCTGTTTTTGGTTGCTTTGCAGATTCAAAAGACAACAACATGCTAAAAATGTGGCCATTGTGCAAGCTATGCTGGCTGTTGAGCAGGGAGCATCCCCCCAAGTTTGGTTAAGTATGCTAAGCCGTTGAGACACTGTCAGAACTCCAAGCACTCCTGACGGGCACAGGTTCCCATTGCACCAGGGTGTTGTTCTGGACAGACCTTTGCATCTCCCAGGGCTCAGGTTCCCATTGCACGGGGTCTCAGATGCTAAGGGTCTCTTTTATTGTGTAATCTCCTTGATCGCTCAAGCTGTTGATTCAGCGGGCTGATCGGAAACTTCACAGTATTAATTGTGGCCTTGCATATAATTTTAAAGAAAGGGGGAGATGTCGGGAGCCGCATTCGCCATTACAAGATGGCGCTGGCTTCCTGTTTCCTGGTTCTTGTTTACAGCATTAGCTATGCTGACTGCACATGCGCCACTGTATGGTAATTCCTATATGGTAGCTCTCCCTATCAGAGAAGCTATACCATTCAAACATTTTGCGGAGCACCAATCACAGACGAATACGTCGCCCTGCAGGCTATTTAAGCCGTGCGTATTCGGGGCTTGGGGTCCTTCTCCATCAGCATGTAAAGAGCGCTACAATAAAGATTCTGCTGGACACATCTTCGGTTGCCGTGTCTTCCTTATCGGCAAAGGATGCGCGCGACAGTACACCTGTGTGAAGTGCTCTCATAGGCCAGAAGAAGGCATCGGATCCTCTTGGACTGGAGTTACAGACAGTTGTAAGCTATCATGGGGGTGCTGGGAATTGAACTCAGGACCTGAGCCATCTCTCCAGCTCCATATGTGTGATTTGCACAGCGGGAAAACAGGGTTATGATGACATGTCCAACAGGAATGACAGGGAAGATCATCAAGCTCTAGGATAGGCATGGCTGTGCTCAATCACTCAACCTTGCTTTATTACCTCTGGGGTGTGTGTGAGTGTGTGTGTGTGTGTGTGTGTGTGTGTGTGTGTGTTCCACATGGTTCACAAGACGGTGCCTGCAGAGTCCCATGGGTTCTCACTGCTCAGAGCACTGTTTGAACACTGGCATGCTTATCTACAGGGCAATGAAAGTCACCCCATCCAGACCCTGGGGTTGGGACTTTCCTACCTTGCTGTGCTGGCTAGTTTTAAGTCAATTTGACATAAGCTAGAGTCATCAAGGAGGAAGGAGCCTCAACTGAGAAAATCCCTTCATAAGATCATGCTGTAGGCAAGCCTGTAGAGCATTTTCTTAATTAGTGATTGATGCTGGGGAGAGTCCAGCTCACTGTGGGGGGTGTTACCCCTGGGCTGGTGGTCTTGGGTTCTATAAGAAAGCAGATTGAGCAAACCAGTAAACAGCACCACTCCATGGCCTCTACATCAGCTTCTGCTTCCAGGTTCCTGCCCTGTTTGAATTTCTACCCAGACTTCCTTCAATGACCGTCTACAATGTGGAAATGTAAGCCAAAGACCCCGCCTCCCTCCTCAACTTTCTTTTGGTCATGATGTCTCACCCTAACTAGGACACTGGCCATGTAACCTTGGGTCTGTCGATTTCTGGCCTATATTTCCCTCACTTGTTTAAAATGGGGATTGAGGATCAGCTCCTGTCTGTAATTTTAGCTCTCAAGAGGTTGAAGCAGGAGGATGGACATGAATTTGAAGCCTGCTGGGCTATATAGTGAGCTTCAGGCCAGCCAGCCTGGGCTACATGATCAACTCTGACTCAAAAACCAAAAAGACCACAGGAGGGCCACATGGGTTTGAGGACAGACAGGGCTAGAGTGAGGCTCGTCTCAATAGTAATCGAAGAAATGAAGAAATGGGGGCTGTGAGTGAGGCCACTGAAAGATTAAAAATAAACATCACTATCATTTGAGGCCAAGGGACACCCAGCCTCCCCACCCCTGATTTTTCCACACACATCAGCCGTGACGGATCTCAGGCCACGCTTTGGCTTTGGGGCCTCACATACTGAGTGTCAGGGTGTCTTGAGACAGCTGGGCAAAGCAGTCCCTCCTCCTCTGACTGGAAGCCCAGGATAAGACCTTGGCCACCTCGGAGAAGTCCATCCATGTTTAGTTTCTCCAGCAATGGTCTGAAACAGACCTTCCAGCACATCCTTGTGCCACCCCCCACTCTGAAAAAAGGGAAGAAAATGGAGCATAGAAAAAAAGATGTGTACTTATGTTTAGCTGCCATTTACTCAGCTGAGTGATTAATCAATTAATTATTACATCACTGTGCCAGTCAAGAGCATCTCTGAGTGTTTACCATATGTCTCCTTGTATTGTTGGATGGTGGAGCAGCCAGGGTGGGAGCCTTGTAAGGAAATGGGATCCAGGGGATCTGACAGAAACAAGCTCCCAAGTGGTCCGGTTGGGCCAGAGAACCCAGCTGGTTATCCTACCTTCATCCTCACACATCCTCAGATAGAGTCAATAGTCATCCCTAGGCTCACCACATTTTCCTTCCAGCCTGCCTTATTTACAAGAGTTTTCTACCCAGCCAATGCAATGGCCATTCAAATTTTTTTTTTTTTTTTTTTTTTTTTTAAGACAGATCATGTATGCCAGGGTGCCCTTGGATTTGTTACATGGTAATGTCCAAGCCCTGAGCCTCCCACTTCCACCTCCTAAGTGCTGGGATTGAAGGCAGGTGGCACCTACCCAGCTTCTTTCTGGACTGCTTGCTCTTGGGTTAGGGATGTAGGCCAGGTGCTTGCTTCTATGCCCTCTGTGGATTAGGAAGATCAAGTGGAAGAATGTCTCAGCAGAGTGTTGCTCCTTTTTTGTCTGCTACTGATGGGCTACGCTAGTACTTCTGCTGTGTTTTCTCCAGGATGCTGCTGCGGACATCTCAGGCTCCAGTGCTACAGGAAGGGACCCTGGCCATCCAGGGACATGAAGTATGTTTGCCATGGGAACTACTGGCCTCATTCTCCCAAGCTGTTTCTGGGTGGAACTGCTGAGAAATGCAGGTTGTCAGCAGCCCTCTCTCCTGGGAAGAAGTTTCTGGAACTCCCATTGTTGTGAGGTATCCACCAGAGAAGACCACTCAGACACAGGGTCAGGCCAACAAAAAGTCTTTATTAGCTAGGTAGTGACAACACTGGGTGTTTGGGACCCAAGTGTAGTTCTGAGCTTTTCTGAATGTACTGACCTTACTTCTTCGGTGTCTGAAGTTCTGCTTCTGGGTGTTTGAGACCCAGGTGTAGTTCCAAGTGTTTCTCAGGGTGAGCGTTTGAGGACAAAAAACTCCTATAGGCTCACAGAAAGCAAAAGTAACAAGAGGTCCCTCCTTCTCTTCTGTTACTTTGGCCAAGAGTCCAATGTGCATATTCTGTGTAACTTTCTAGGAAAACTGAGTGAGCTGATTGGAATTTGAGGTTTTTTCCCCACTATCAAAGAAAGAATCACCATCTTAGATTAGGACGATGGGCTTGAAGTGGGAATGGCATGCTGTTCTACACTGGACTCTGTGGTCTAGATGCTGCGCCTCTGGACTGCTCCCAGTGACAGAGGCAGTTGCAGGCCCCGAGAGAGAGAGCAATTTTCATGCTGCTCCGTGCTACCTGGGAAGGCTTTTAGAGAGCTTCTAAAGTTAGAGTTGGCAGAGGGTGAGAGCATACTCGGAGTCCATCATTCAAGAGGGAGAGAGGATGAGAGGTGAAGGTCATCTTTGCTACACAGGGAGTCTGAGGTCAGCCTGAGCTATAGACACAGAGGCTCACATTTCCTTACAGTCATGCTGTCCCAGGCCTCATATTCCTCAATCTATATATACTCTCGGTCTAGGCTCTCAGCACTCATGCAGGCCCAAACTCCTGGGTAGCTTTCAAATTCTGGGAGTGGGGTTGGGCTCTAGGCTTGTTGAACAATTGTCATGAGACTGCATTCCTTGGTATGGCCAGCTATTAGACCACTTGTGGAGGGCAGACTTGGATGACTGGTTAGTGGGCAAATGGGTGTGGGTAGATGGCTGTAGACTTTGCTTGTTTTCTACTGAAAACAAAGACTGAGCTTATGGTGTAGTCTCTGTTTTGTTTTTGTTTTAATTCATGATACTGATTTTTGTGGAGAGGGAACATGCACCACAGCACACGTGGGGGTCAGAGGACAACCAGCAGGAATCTGTCCCTTCCTCCACGTGTGCTCCAAGGACTGAACTCAGATGGCCAGGCTTGGGAGCAAGTGCCTTTTTCTGCTGAGCCATTTCACCAACACACAGTCTGGGCTCTTTTTATTTTTTGTTTTGTTCATGATAAGGTTTCTTTGTGTAGCCTTGGCTGTATTTAAACTAGCCGTGTAGACCATGCTGGTCCCGAACTCACAGAGATCCACCTGCCTCTGTCTCCTGAGTGCTGGAATTAGAGGTGTGTGCCACCACGCCTGGCTGAGGTTATATATTCTCTTAACCATCATGAGCTAGTTCTTTAGACTTAAAGCTAAACTATACTCTTTTAATCTAATGTTTTAAAAATGCTATGTCATAGAAGAAAGTTATTGGTATATAATGCATTTTCACATTATCTGAACCAATTCATCAATGCAGCTGTCTGTGTATACAAGTTTTCTGTATGGGATGAACTATGCAGGCTACTGAAATGATGTCTAAGATATAGTCCTGCTCCTAAGGGTGTTATGGAGCCACTTCTCCTAGGGTGGGTGGATAGGGTGAGGGTAAGCCCTTCAAAGCGTCTTTGTTAGTCATTGCTGGAGGAACTGCTAATCAATCAATCAATCAATTAATTAATTAGCAATCAGCAAATGGCACCCAGTGGAGAAGTGTGGCTTAGCTTCCAAATGCTAATTATTGGCCCCTTTATGGAGTTGGGATGTGTAGGGCAGACTGTGGCAGGATCCCAGATGAGCTGGCACCC